>OY776116.1:86014004-86097912 GCA_963675035.1 Allygus modestus
GTAATTATGTGATACTCGCATTATTATATAAAGTAATTCTCAGTATTAGATAAAACCTTGTATACAGATATTCAACCTTTGGATATTACTCAGATGAAAAGGTTAAGTAGGAACTGAATTCCAAAAACAAAATTTGTTTAATTTATTAGAGTTTTATACTCCAGAAACACCGCCCTTCTTGTTCGTAAGTTTTTGCAGGTAAAAGGAAGAATTTGTATTCAAAGCCAAAGAAGCTTATCCAAAAGTGTTTACATTCCGGTACAACTTATCGGCTCCAAAGCTGCTTACATTGCTCACAGTTTATATTGGTTGTAACCTACTTGTAATAAAGTAATAAGGTAACTCCTCCTTATAATAAATATATCATTTCGGACTACTTCCAATAATTTATATGTAGTGCTAGACAAAATATCGGTATTGCATAACAAATCTCTTATTTTACCCTCCATAAAACCTAAACTGTGGCAAAAGATGAATTCAGCGATGCACTAAGCCATCAAACCCCTGTCTAATCTCTACTATAAATAAGTTTAAAACGACGACAATTATTTAGTTGTTTTTTTGGAAATTGGTATTAGCACTAGAGATGAAGTAGAACATAATAGTAGCTTATGTACTTTTTTAAAATTATTATTTAGATACCCTTATTTGTTATATAAATACGTATTATTAAGTTTGAAGACTATTATCACCGTCAATATTAAAGACGTAAACATAACTACAATTTCCTAAAACAGTTATATTTTTAATGTTAAAATAGTATACAGTTTATGTTGTATCTATGACATTTTATAATCAGCTGTTCTCACGTCCAGTTCTGACGGTACATAATTTTGTCTAAATCTGTTGTTGTTTGTACCATGGCATTATCAAAATCAGGCAATTTAACAAATCCATTGCTATATCCATTTATATTCAAATACTACAGATAATAAATTCCTCACAACCAGAACAAAGTTTAACCTATTAAAAAATGCTTTTCTATTTTCAAAATTCTAAATTATTAATTGTTTATTATAGGCTATTTAAGGCTCTATTGGAAATTTGTATCTAAATATAAAGTCTAACCCATAAGTTAAAACTTCAAACTAGCAAACAGTTAAAGGAGATAGTAACAGTCACATGTCACCCACGAGCCCAACGCAGCTCTCTCTCTTGGGTTGGCGTTTAATTGTAAAACCTGGGATTTCTCCAAGCTAAATAAACAGACCTGGGCAAACATAGGGAAGCACCCGACCTCTCTCATTCCCATGCTGAGAAGCTGCTTTGTTCATTTTATTTTATTTTATACAATTTTAATAATGCTATAATACAGCCAAAGCCAATTACACCATAGCATTAATATACAACCACTATAATTACAAACAAGAAATAAAAACATACGATGTATATAACAAATATAATTGTTGGCTGAGTCCATTAGTCGATGTTTCCACTTAAGTTTTATTGGTACTTTGGTATTATACGGATGCCACTATTTTTGAGGTTACATTTTTACCGGATCGAAAGGATAACTACATAATTCGAAAAAACGTACTTTTATTGACTTACTGTACAAATTTTACATCATTCTGATGAGCGGTCTTTGTGTTGTGCCTCCCAAAAGACAGCGATGTCCGCTAGGATCGTGTTGAATGCGTCGCCGCCGCTAGCAGCCAGACCCGATCGCCACAGGTACTCCGCCAAATATACAACGCGCTGCGGTAGTTATGTTAGGATGGGTTATCATAAAAATACGTACGGTTTCCTCTTCATTTCGAGGTAAATCCCACACCAAAAGAACGTCACTCATTATGAAAACAAATGTAACGTAGTGCACGGCAATAAATCACTCATGACACTGACCCAGATACAGGCGGTGACAGGTGATGCGCGCGCTCCGGTCAACGACCTGACCTTGGCCTATTTGGAGGGGGTTTGGCGGCCGGAAGTATGACTCATCAGGTATCATTCGATTCGTAACAAAGCAAGGAAAGTCCTACAATCATTTTTATGATAACCCATCTTAACATAACTGCCGCAGCGCGCTGCATAAGGGTGGCATCCGTATAATACCAAAGTACTGTTTTATTAAACTATAACTATTAACATAAAACTATAACTATCTTTATAACAACTGAGAACAATAATTTAACATTAATAAGCATAATAATAAATATATTTAACTTACAACAAACAATATTAAAGTGTAGAAAAAAATTTATAATAATAATAATAGAAGGGCCTAGGGGGGTGGGCAAAGTCCAACTGAGATAAGAGAGCGCCGGCCGTCATCCAGCACCCCACCAAAATATTTCACGTCTTTTGGAAAGGCTCTGCATATTAAAAGCATTCAGCAGATCAAAGTAATGGGTGCCATTGGCTTAAATTCCAAATGTTTTAAAGTGTAAAAAACTGATAAATTTGTTTAAATACTCTCCATCATCTCCGTTAAATAAGTTACATGAGGACTTCTAACAATTGACCCATATTTCTAACTTCGATCTAATTAGCGAGAAATACAATAATTTTAATGAGTTTAAGTTTCTTAATAAACTACTTGAAGGTTTAATAAAACCCAATATAGAATAAGCTGACTTGCACATAGAAATTATATAATCCCCAAACGCAAGTTTGTAATCAATCATCATCATCATTGTTGCGGATTAGGACCCCAGCATAGCTGCTAGTCATATCTTCCACAAGCGCGAATATTGCGCAGGTTACCGGAAAGATAGGATATAGCAGGAAAGGAAAGGGTGGGATGGGACGGCAGCCAAATCGACCCTTCAGAGGGCCAACTCCCGTGCCCCTGTGACAGCTGGGATGAGGCTCTCAAACAGGGGACCCACATTCTGCCCTCCAACTGGTCAACTCAACTGACAGGGTATCCATGTACAACAGCCAGGGACCATTCATTCTCAGGTTGGCAGGAGGGGACCAAACCCGGAGATTCTGTCCCTAACCGCTGCAAATGGAGGGACCAAAGGTGAAAGGGAAATTTGTCATAATGGACAGCCAAAAGACTTACCATATGTAATGACAACTTCATTTGCCGTACCCAAAGTCAGCCTCAAAACTGGTATAGACCAGTTTTAAGGTAGTCCTGGGACGTTTGTAATCGAATCAAATACCCAACACTTTAAAGCTTTTATTCCTGACTAAACTTGTATTTCCCGTTTGATAGTCAAACCTAATAAAACTTACATATTTTTTCGTGTGAATGTCATGACAGCACATTTTTATACATTAAATTTCAGATTTTCATGACTCCAGGCAATCAAGGAGTTTATGTCTTGTTGTAACTTATCACAGCCCGACTTGTCTTTAATTGCTCTAAATAGTATTAAATCATCGGCATACAAAAGTATTTTACTATTTCTTATGCAATTTATGATGTCGTTAATGAATATGACAATAAGGGCCCCAAATTTTATCCTTAAGGAACCCCTGAGTCGGCAATGAAATCTTTGGAAGAAAACCCCTCATAACTAACAAACTGCTTTCTTTTATTTAAATACGAATCAAAAACTTGTAATGCATTATTAGCTAAACCCAAAAAATTTATTTTGACAACAGCTTCAAGTGAGAAACTTTGACAAATGCTTTTTCAAAATCTGTGTAAATTACGTCAACTTGAACATTATTATCTATAAGAGGAATACAAAACTGTAAAAAATGTAATTAATTGGAATTAATTGATTGATCTACGCGGAAAAAACAAACTAGGAATCACTAATAAAGTTTTTAACGTCCAAAAATAACCGATTGTTAGTTAGCATATGTATATAACTATTATTAAACATATAGTATTAAAATTTTAGAAGTTTTATTTACCTTCCGCTTAAAGTAAAATTTGATGGAGGTCCTCATTGTCTTATACAAATAACCTGGGGCTGACGTTTGCTGTTGCTGTTGTAAAAGGATCGCTATAGATGGTGAATGACTGTGTGAGTATGCACCACTTACTCGTTAATTCATGCTTACTTACTTATCCCATTCTTCTTCTTAATACTTTTATGCGTAGTACATAGGTGTTTTGAATATTTTAAATTATTATTTTGGCGTAGAGTATCCGTGTCATCACCAACCTTATTAGTACATTAACGCTGATGAATTAAATGTAGTCCTTGCAGTACATAATATGCATATTTTTACAGCAACTACTGGTTTTTATTTATGGATAAAATGCGAGTATTATGGCATCACGCTCCTGCAGTTACAAGACGAAACAGCCAACTCTGTTGTATGCCTTTCTGTTATATCTTCAATCAATACCAGGTTTAAGTGTGAATTATCTAGCGAAATTAAAATACACTATTATTAGTACGAGGAGATTTGTTAAAAGTGTCAGTTCAAACGCATATTTTAAATTACTTTTCTTACTTTTATACATTTTTGGAAGCAATTAATTACATTCACCACGCCAATAAACCATTATGTAGTTAAATACTCTATTTGATATGTACAATATTTCGATTTTAAGATGAAAATTCGTTTTTTAAATGATTTGTATTAATATTAATGGTAAAATAAATCGCTCCGTTGAAGGAATTAGTGGATTCAGTATGATTTGTGTAAGCGGCTTTGAGTGGTGAATTGCAAAGGGTAGTTATTTCATTTCAGTCGCAGATGTTTCCTGAAAACTGGCTTTGTATGTACAAATAATGTTGCGTATATACAAAAATATATATTATAATATTTTAGGTAACAGTATTTTACTTTTTACTAATTTGTTGAGTAACTATTCCAAAATATTTTGACAACCACTGATCACAGTTATTTATTTTACTTTTTCATTTATTAAACAAATTTTAACAGATAATTTTCATCCCGGGTGTTGGGTGCGGTGGGAATTTATTTTATTTTTTAATAAATTTCCCTACAAAAAGGGCGTGGCCGCCATTTTGTTAAAAGCGCGGCCTGTGATATAATGGACTCGAGAATTGCAATTAATTAATAAATAAGCAATGGACGAAGGTCCTGAAAAATTAACAGTTCATATGTTGCACTGAGTTAACAAATAACAGTTTAAAGGGATCACTCACCCGATAATTAGAGGAATGTCCAAGAAGCCGCCATGAGAGTGCGGCGCGGCGTTGGCGTGGCGTCCTACATGGACCCCGGGCTCTTCGGTTGTTTTAACAGCGGGAAGTTCACTTGCATCATTGGGATCTTGCACCCGCGAATCTTGAGGTATCTCAAATCGCATTAACAGTTCCTTGGTGGCCAATAATAAAGTCCATTCGCGGTAGCGCGGCTTGAAGGCGATTTCTTGATCGCGCACAAGAAGGTCTCGGAGAAGACACTATAAATCTGCGAAACACTGGGATAAGAACACTTTATTGATTAAATAAATTAAGAGTTTATTTGAGAATGTAAATTAATAAAGTTTAAAGAGTTTACAAATTTATGACATACTTTAGGGATTGAGACTAAAACAAAGAGCGGGTTTTCAAAATAGCGGTAGCGGTCTTAAACAAGCGGAGACGAAATTGCGACTGTCTCGAGGTACCGTACCTTTCGATATTTTAAAAATATCTGACCAATAGGGTTCCTAGATTTGGTCTGGTTGCATAGCAACGATAGAATTCTAGACGTTTTCCCTCTCTCTCTCACTTGAAAATTATCTCGATTTTGCATTTTATTTGCAGACAGTTTCTTATAACTAAAGTGAATAAAATAATTCGGAAATACAAAATATTAAAGTTTAACACACTTTATTAATTTAAGAACTAAACATACCGGCGGCCTTGAATCAACTGAGGGATTCAACTAACATTACATTACAATTAAAGATATTCTTAATCTATTATTTACAATGAGAGCGTCTTAGTTTTTAACTAGTTTGCAAGGAATGGCAGATAAAATAATTCGGAAATACAAAATATTAAAGTTTAACACACTTTATTAATTTAAGAACTAAACACCGGGTTACACGGAAATGTTTCCAGAATGGTTCAAACAGTTAATAGGTTGTTAGACCAGTCAAATTAGAGTAAGAATATAGGCTCAGCAATATAAAAAATTCTGAACAAGCTGATTTTTAGTATACACGTACTAAAAACGTATACACGTTTGGGACCCTTGTAAACAAAACTACAACGTTCCAAAAAGTCCAGGCCTGGCAACGGCCGTCATATTGAAAATAGCATTTCTGGTATTATAAGGTGAACAGAACCTTTTTTCTAGAAAATAAAATTTCAAGTAAAATAAGTATAGGCCTAAATACAGTAACAGCATAATAGAATTAACCAGCGTTATATATTTTTCCCCAAATTTTGTTAATTTTTGCAACGTTATCTTTGGTCTTGACAAGTCTCTTACTCTAATTTTGGCTATCTCAAGAGCTATTTTGATTAATGTAATAATTTACTATTCGTAGTGCAAGTTAAGATACTTTTAGGTTTTAAAATATGAGTTCTAGACTTGTAAAAGACAGTCTCTGTAGAATGGGAACTCATTGGCTTTTAGCTTCGACCAAACAAATCAACCTCTGCCTGCACGTTGCATTGCGCAAGCCTTCATTTAGACGGCAGGAACAGCTCTTGCTAATGATGCTTTGGCGTATTTTTTTCATAATGTGAACTACATAACTGTGTAAAGAATACAAATTATATACATAGTGAGTCAGATCAACCATCGAGCAGGTATAGCAGGAGAACGAACGGTTTAGTCTAAAATCACTCGGTAAAATTCCTTTCCCCGAAATCGCATATTGGAGATAAATTAAAAATATTCTTTTCATAATCTACGTTCAGGCTGTTCTAAAACTAAAGGTCATGGGGTCAAATGTCAAAATTTTCTTATCTTAATCCATGGAAAAATTATATGTAATTTTAAAGTCCTAGTCAATAAAAAGAATCATGTCGATTTTTCTTTTCTTTTCCGTTTAAAAATAATGCATTTTTTGCTGACACGATTTACATTTGCGGAATACCCTTCTTTGTCTGGATCACTACACGTATATTTGCTCCTATTTTAATGTCTTACTCGAACACCTCATACTTCGTGGTGTTTTAATACGTCCGATTTCGATTATTATAACAATAAAAGGAATTTTCTGATCAACTGGGCTTAAGACGTATACGATTTATCATTTGAAGGTGCATAGATAAAGATGTTCTTAATTCTGTTGTTTCAAGTTAGGAATTTCACGTTTAATGGCTACGGTTTCACTCCGGTTTGATTAATCCAACAATATTAAAAATGTAACAAAAAACCATTTTTTTAAACTACGATCAATAAGGTTTTTAAGAATATGTTACTAAAGAGGGATATGATATGACCACCGTATCGTAAGATAAAAAATGATTATACATAACCATTCTAAAATAATCAATGTAATGTGGTGAGGTAAAATGAAAATAACAGCCTACTCATAGCTAATATTCTATTAATGATAAGAACAACAGAAACAACCATAGTGGTGATAACAATAATAATCATTTATAATAATAGCAATAATAATACCACTAATGATAATGTAATCACAATAATGATAATAACGTCAATGTTATTTAATTTTTAACAGACTAAATTTCAAAAAAACTCCAACAGTAGTATATATCAAAAAGCATAACATCGAAAAGGTCTTGTAAACCCTAGAAACGTCTTTATTTACACCAACTAAGCATTCTTCTTCGTTGTTTGCAGTGAGCAAAAAACCTAATTTTCCCAAATGAAGTGCATGTCATTGAGGTCAAATAATACAAAGAGGTTTTATGCATAAGTAGCATGCATTTCATATGGAAAAGTGACGTTTTTACTGATAGGAAAAAAACAACAAAATTTATATGAGATACAGTACAAGGTTGGTGTAAATAAGAAAGTTCTTAGGATTTACACAACCTTTAAAATTAAAGAGTTTAACACATCTAAATCTCTCGTCTAAGGCAAAAAGTGAAGCCTCCACTGGAGGATATTTTTTTAAATAAACCACAGAGAACAATGATTCCAGCAATAATATAATCGCACATTTGTTTGACATAAGAGTTTAATGTAGAAAAAAAATACATATTTGTCGTTTTGTGTTATACATCACTACCGATTAAAATTAACAAATATATGGTGTTCAGGAAACTTGTATTGTTTTCTGTATGGAAAATTAATAGTTGGATTGATTACTTCATTTTATGGCTTTTGGGTAGTTGTGATGCCATGAGAACGGTGAGGCAGGGGGGAAAATGGCGACACCATGTCGGCTTCCCTTTTTCATGGAGATTAACATACGTATGTGACCCATAAATGTACTAAGCAAGTAGTTTACAATGGTATCAATACTACTATTTACTTTTTTAAATTTAAAGCATATAAGAATGCAACAAAAAATCCTTTTTTGTAATAAAAGCTGTCAAGTATCATATTATATTAAAGCTGATTTTATTAGCAGTAAGAAATTTTTATCTGAGAAGATATACAACTATCGGTTTAGAAAGTATAGGCTATTCCGTAAATGTAAATATTTTCAACATAAACGGCCATCATTTTTAAACGGATTAAACTAAAGTATCAGTGAGACAGAGCCATGCTCGTTGATCTTTGATTAGTTTCGTGGGTGAACATATGTCTATATGCGATCTTTATTCAAGGGTTCTATTACTGTTTTCAAGAAATCATGTGTTGATACTTTACCCTAAGTAAGTGCTTCTTTGACAATTTACTGGTTAATGTATTCACATCTGTTATGATTATTTTGTTTTGATTTATAACTCCATAAGCCCAATGTTAAAATTTCCAATTTTCAAATTAGATTTTCAACAAAAAAGGAATTTTCCTGTGGTTAAGGATTTACCAATCGTATTTTTGGTCCCAAAGCACATAATTGCCAAGTTTTAACTAAATCGATCAGCTGGATTCAGAGATAAATTTTGCAGACAGACAATGCTCGTATTAGAATATAGGATTCAGATTTCGACAAAATGTTTTTTTACGAGGACTTTAAAATTATATATTATTTTTCCTTGGGTTTAAATAAGAAAATTTGGAAATTTTACCCTATGACCTTTGGTTTTAGAACAGCCTGAACATAGATTATGATAAGGATATTTTTAATTTATCTCCAATATGCGATTTCGGGGAAAGGAATTTTATCGGGTGATTTTAGACTAAACCGTTCTCCTGTTATACTTGCTCGATGGGTGATCTAACACGCTATGTATATAATTTGTATTCTTTACACAGTTATATAGTTCACATTATAAAAAAATACACCAAAGAATCATTAGCAAGAGCTGTTACTGCCGCATAAATGAAGGCTTACGCAATGCAACGTGCAGGCTGAGGTTGATTTGTTTGGTTGAGGCTAAAATCCAATGATTTCCAATTCTACAGAGACTGCCTTTTACAAGTCTAGAACTCATATTTTAAAACCTAACAGTATCTAAACTTGCACTACGAATAGTAAATTATTACATTAATCAAATTAGCTCTTGAGATCGCCTAAATTAGAGTAAGAGACTTGTCAAAACCAAAGATAACATTGAAAAATTAACAAAACTGTAAAATTAGAAAACTAAATATCGCTGGTTGGTTCTATTATACCGTTATTTTATTTACATTTATTTTATTTTATACAAAAAAGGTTCTGTGCATCTTTTTCGTATCTTGCATGGTTTTGCCGTAAATTAAGTAAATGTGAAGAAAAACATGGACCGAAAATGCTATTTTCAAGATGGCGACCGTTGCCAGGCCTGGACTTTTTGGGACTTTTGTAGTTTTGTTTACAAAGGTCTTACTAACGTGTATACCAAAATCCAGCTTGTACGGAATTCTTCCATTGCTTCAGCTAATTTGCCTGGTCTACGTGTTAAAAGTTGAACGTAGACAGAGAATATGTAAATAAACAAAGACAAATCCTTCATCACACTTGCATCCTAATGGAAATTTGTTTAAATGTAAACCATCTTTTGTTAGTTCGATATATAGGCCACTCTATCGTAGGAGAGATCTAGTGAAACATGAGGAGTCACCTTTCTTCCTTTATAATGAAACACCTTCAGTAGTCCTATATAAGGTTTGTTTTACCATAAAAATACAAGTTTTCTTTCCCTTTACTTTGTTTATTGACAAAATACAGAATTCCTCTGATTTAAATTCTATTTTATTTTCATGTCCAACTTGACACTAGGCGAAGGCAATTCATTTGGTAAAAAATGTATTCACAGTGTTTATATGGGAGTCTTTTGTTTGATAGATTTAACACATATGTTTTGTAGAAGCCATTATAATAGAAATATAATTTTCTTAGAGAATGCGTACTCATCAACCTGAAACCGGTTATCAGCTCATTACCAACCTGTAATGTATTTGTATATTGACAACTCTGGGGTCGTTGTGGTACACTGTAATACATAATTTTGATATGGAAATGGTTTACGATTTCGATATTTATATATATATATATATATATATATGAGCTCTGCTTTTGTTAATTTTAATTACTTGGTTAAGGAGCAGTCAGTGCTGGTCATATTTATATTCCACTTAACTTTCTTGAAGTCTGATTTTTATTCTATAGCCATTAAATATTTGTCTTCAAGGAAGTTTAAAACTGGAAGTTCTTTAAAATTTATGTAATCTATGGTAACGTGGTATTACATCGAAAAATTAATTGCAACCAAGTGTTGTGTAAACTATAAAATATATTCTCCCTCCAACAACACAGGAGCAAAGAGCGTGTTTGACGCCAGTTTTCACATGAGCGGTCGCGGGTCGGTGCCACCCTTTAATATTTATTGGACGAAAGATTTACTGTTATTTCATCCAATTTGGTCTGAATCTCAACCTTTGACCTTTCTCACAGGTGATACTGGATTTATATGACGTAGAGGCTTTTGCTATCGAGTTGTATGCCTTGTGTAATATGACCTAAACCCATATGTTTTACTAAAAGAAAGTTCCTGTTTTAAGTATAATGGTTGTGGTTTAAAACATGTTCTTTGTTACTATTGTATGGTAAGATAACTTTATAACCAGGCCGATATACAAATACTAGGGATTTTATTTGTAAGCAAAATAAAATATTTTGAAGTATTATTAAATGTAAAACTAAATGTTTTATTCATTATTGGACGATTCTGTTTTGTTTATAAATAAGTTTTACGCTCATTACATTTTCTTAAATACTGCTTCTAGTGACGACAAAACGACAGTATAAAAAGTTTCTTCCCTATAGGGGAAATTCGCTAAAAGGTTCTAGGTTTCACGATGGTTTAAAAGTAGGAAACTAGCTAAAAGCGTTTAAATAAATTAAAACCAAATATCAATCAGTAAGTGTTCAGTCCGTCATTCCGTATGTTATGGCCCCACAAGCGATATGTTTGCAGGATTATGGGTTTGTAAAACCTGACGATAAACTTCTGAACACAATAGAAATACTGCTGACTGTTTATGGCGTAAAATGATTACCTATTACTCAGTTTTAGATATAATTCATTCTGTTCTAAATATCACAGTTATAAATCATGTGCCGAAATTTTAATTTATCTTATAGATTTCCTCGACCTTAGTTATATAGTTCGCAGTTATATTGTAACACTGTAACGTATTATTTTAAGACTTGATTGAAAATACATTCAATCAGGTTTTCTATAAAGTAATTACTTACAATGGTAAAACATTGCATAAAATATAATATTATAAATAGTAAGTTTAAATAACCGGTGAATAACCATTTAATTATGAATGTTGAACTTCTGGTAGAAAGTTTGGAATTTTTATCAAATTTATTTTATGACTGGTGGCTTTTTAACAGTAAATGTTTAAGATTTCGTTAATATTGAATTTATAACTGGTAAATTGTGTAGACTTTGTAGTCAGTCTTAAAAATTGTATTAATTCTATAGGGTTATACAGGGAAAGTAAGTTAATAGAACCCATGGGTCATTCTTATAAATGGTTGATGATTTATTTTTATTTTATATTTAGTTTTTGGTTAATAGGTTCAGGATACCCTCTTTAGGTGAATAATACAAAGAAAGTGTACAATATCATTCTCTAAATCCATTTATTCTGTGCACAATGGTTCGACTCTTTAATAAACTCTTAAAGATTTTTTTACGTGAGATAGATTTCTACTGTAATATCGTAATAGGTGGCATATCTTATTTGTATCTAAACTTGATTCTATTCTTTAGATATTCATTTTCATTACATACATCCAAATCAAGGGAAAAAATAATAGATATCACAATAGACCATTTTTATTTATCATTGCATAAGAGTATAATAATAAACCTTTAACTGCTTGGATTGATTTGTTTATTGGTATATTACTTGTATTCCATTTAAATGCATTATCATTTTACAGGTTTCTTATAGAATAACCTTAGATTCATAATACCTTTTCACATTTATACATTTTTCTGCAATCAATTTATTTTTAAATATATTATGTGCTATTGAGCCTAGTAAGTTTAGTTTGTACGAATACTAAGCTATGATTTTATAGCCGTAAGCCGTAAACCTTATAAAATACGAATTTACAATATGCAATTCTTCTGTGTTATTGGTTGTTCAATACTGTAGTTTATCTGGAATATTCTGATAATTGCAAATAGATGAAGTCAGAATAGTTGTATTAGCGCTTAAAACAGCGCAATATGTAGAAAACACCCGATAGGTTCGTTACCTGGGTAACAGCTCTTGCATTGTCTCTGCTATCAGGATTAATAGATTTTCTCTGCAATATAGATTTAAAGTAAGCTGTATATCATCAATTGTTTCGTCTTCCATTTTCATGTTAAAGCGTAATTCCTCTATATTTTGAAGTCTTCCTAAATAAAGAATGTTTTTATTGGAGAACAACAACCATGTTAATATTATAAATTTGTTTTAATTTGACTTATTAATTTTCATAAAAATTTATTAATTTGATTATATTTGTTCAATTAATATCGAATTATATGTAAAGTTAAAATAAAATGTTTTATATTATAACTGATTATATGTTACTTGGAAACAGTTAACTTGTGGTGAAAGTGACCTTCACTTCTGGTGAATTTAAACTGCAGTTGCGCTTAAAACAGTTATTTCTGTCACCGACCACTCTGAACGCTAGTGGCGCTAGATCGCTCGTAAAGGGCTCATTCGAGTACACCGCCTCCCTGCACCGACTCACGGTGCTGCCACGGGAGCACAACCCTGCACGGCAACCCGACTCACGGTGCTGCCACGGGTGCACAACCCTTCACGGTGACCCAACTCACGGTGCTGCCACGGGAGCACAACCCTTCACGGTACTGCCACGGGAGCACAACCCTTCACGGCGATCCGACTCACGGCGCTGCCACGGGAGCACAACCCTGCACGGCGACCCGACTCACGGTGCTGCCACAGTATCACAACCCTTCACGGCGACCCGACTCACGGTGCTGCCACGGAAGCACAACCCTTCACGGTACTGCCACGGAAGCACAACCCTTTACGGCGACCCGACTCACAGCGCTGCTACGGGAGCACAACCCTTCACGGTACTGCCACGGGAGCACAATCCTTCACGGCGCACAGTGTATGTAAACTAATTACCTTGTAAATAAATTAAGCAAGGACAAATAAGTTAAAACAATTTATTTTTGTACGATTTTAAGTCTTCAGGCTGATCTTGCGATAATCATGTAATACATTATTATATTGCATTTAGTTAAGCATAATTAGCGAGTGTAGCTTAGTTATTCCCAATGCTACCATTACAGTGGTATAATATATATTGTGGTATAATAGTGGTATATTCAGGGTGTTTCAGAATTCGTGTCGGATACTTTAGGGTATTGTTCCTGGATGCTTAGTAAGCTCATAAATAATAAGCATTTTTTTAAAATAAATATGCGTAAGTGGCTGTCGGTCTGTCTGTATGTGTTTTAAAGAAAATAATTTTTAATTTCAATTATGTTTAAGATAAAGCTTTGAAACTCTGTACACCCATATGGGTTTTAATTATCAATTTACATAAGTGGAATTTTGTTCAAAATTTTAACTGTTCAAAATTCAAAATGGCGGCAACTTTAAATTTTCAAACTCAAATATCTTAAAAATAGTTTATTTTACAAAGCATTAATAAGAACAACTTTCTTTTTTAAATTTTATTCTACATAATTAAAGATAAATTTCATTCCAATCGGTTGATAAATAACAAAGTTAGTGATTACAGTAATTACAACTACTATTAGAGCAATTGTTCTAATAGTAGTTGTAATTAATCACACAAGTGGGAATAACTTTGTTATTTATCAACCGATTGGAGTGCAAGTTATCTGTAACTATGTAGAATAGAATTTAAAAAATAAAGTTGTTCTTGTTAATTTTTTGTAAAATAAACTATTTTTAAGATATTTGAGTTTGAAAATTTAAAGTTGCCGCCATTTTTAATTTTGAAAAGTTTAAATTTTGAAAAAAATCCACTTATGTACATTAATAATTAGAACCCATATACAAAGTTTCAAAGTTGTATCTTCAACATACTTGAAATCAAAAATTATTTTCTTTAAAACACATACAGACAGACAGACAGCCACTTACGCATATTTAAAAAAATGCTTATTATTTATGAGCTTACTAAGCATCCAGGAACAATACCCTAAAGTATCCGACACGAATTCTGAAACACCCTGTATATGTACAACCTGGCTATTGTTTATATATTTATTGCCTTTATCAAGGCAGCTTGTGTGGTACCTCCAAGGAATATTTTTGATATAAATCGGGCTAGATTTTCATTTTTATTTTCAATAGGAAGTAGGTAGTGAAAATACAGTCAAGGATAGAAGACTAATGAGCAAGTTAAATAGATTGCTCATGGAATTATAACAAATTCATTCATTTTATGTAACAAATAATTACATTTATATAGACAAATCTATTTTATAAGTATGATCAGAAACCCTTTTTAAATTGTGAACATTCAAAAATAATAATTGAAACAAATAAAATGTTTCAATTATAATTTTTGTTTTATTAACAGTGTTATGTAAAAAGAAATAAACTATAAACCTACTGTCTCCATTGTGAAATTAGTATAATTAAATTAATATTATAATATAAACTAACAAGAAACATGTTTTGTAACTTTTAGCTTATTATATAGCTTCTAGCTAGTTGAATATAGTTTTTACTGGGCCTGAAAACACCACTATTGGACCTGTTGAACTTGGGTTTTCCTAAGTATTGATACAAAGATGATTTTTTAAAATTTGGTGTGGTTTCCAGGTCAATGAAATTTTAATGGTTGAATATCATCGACAAAAATTGAAGGGACATATCTGTTCTAATGAACAGAGTTTGAGTTTGTGAGTTTGAGTTTGCGTGTGTGCAAATTACTACTGTACACGTTCTTTTCCAACGGAACTTCAAACTTAATACACTGTTTTACGTTATTTTAGGATTCTGTAATCAATGATTCTTCAAACAACCATACATGTTCAGGAAATTCTGATTAACTTAACATAATTTCAATAATTCACATAATAGCACAGAGTTGTCCTTAGTTTAATTAGTGTTTGTTTTCTGATTACTTACTAGACACCATCAGTACATAATTGCTTCGCCAAAATAGGAGATAAAAATCATTTAATAATTTTGGCCAACTTTTCATAGAGAATACCCCACTGTGCGGCGGCCCGGCTCACGGCGCTGCCACGGGAGCACAACCCTGCACGGCGACCCGACTCACGGTGCTGCCACGGCAGCACAACCCTTCACGGTACTGCCATGGGAGCACAACCCTTCACGGCGACCCGACTCACGGTGCTGCCACGGGAGCACAACCCTTCACGGTACTGCCACGGGAGCACAACCCTTCACGGTACTGCCACGGGAGCACAACCCTTCACGGTACTGCCACGGGAGCACAACCCTTCACGGTACTGCCACGGGAGCACAACCCTTCACGGCGACCCGACTAAAGGCGCTGCCACCGGGTCACAACCCTGCACGGCGACCCGACTCACGGTGCTGCCACGGGAGCACAACCCTTCACGGCGACCCGACTCATGGCGCTGCCACGGGAGCACAACCCTTCACCTGTTCCTGTCAGCCTTCTGTATTGTTTTATAGCATTTTGAGCTATTATAAAGTGCACAATAGAAATATATCAATATATTAAATAATTGTCCATGCAGAGCTCATCTAGTTGTATAGTCAGCGATCGCGTCTCGTGTCCTATAAACCAGAGATTCCTGGTTTATAGTTAACTTAATAAATATTTTATATCGCGGTCAGAATAACACAGTTTATGGGCAGTATAGCACGATATAAACAATTGTATCACCCTCGACGCATCAATTTCCTAGGGCACGTAACAATGTTGAACAATATTTATTGATACTATTTCAACAATTTGTTTAAAACGAATGGCCATGTTGGAAATTTTAAAATTATTTCCCCTTAATATCAAACGTAATTTACATTCACGTTGACTTCAACAAACAACATTTCATACATAACTTCGCTCTCGATATGAAAATGTTTTGCACTAAAACTAACATGTTGTTCAAGTGATTATTGCAGACATTTTACATCACTGAAATCGTTTAGTAAAAATTCGTTTAGTAAAAACGAATCAGTTAAATATTTCAGTAACGGACAATGTCCGCAATAATCTCTTAAACAACATAAAATCACCATCACCAGCAATGTATTTTAAACAAAGAATAACTAAAAATTTGTTTATATTCAAACTGACGACAGAAAGTAACAAATATCAATCAATACGTGAAAAATACATTCGTCTTATTAAACACAAAGTTTATCATCATAAAATCAGGGGCGACCCAACGATGAAAGATTAACTTGTGCATAAAGTGATAATAAAGAGAAGAAGTTTTTTTATACGTTTATTATTCACTTGTGTATGAGTCTGGAGTAAAATTTTCAGATTTTATTTAGATTGGTTGGGAAAAAGTTTATTTTGTATCATATTGAATAAAAAACTTTAAACGCTGGTTGTTTACTCTTCGTCCAGTTATAAATTATGTTAAACAACTTTTATTTTGCAGATCACATTTTTTAACAGTATTATATTTGAGATCTGTCTACAAGTATCCATTTTTATGATAATCTTGGTATGATCCGTGATTGCTTTTTACCAAGTTTATACAAGAACCTTTGGTGTATACATGGTCTTTTGTATATATTTGTTGCCCTTTGTATGTTCTAAAACATGTTAAACTATTTAAATTATCAGTACTTGCACACGGATAACGTTTTCCTGCAAGTCTTACACGGAACCATATACATACAAATACATAACAATTTTCTAGATACCCGAGGGAAATAAGCGTTCTGGTATTACAGTCTTATCTCGTGAAATCACTCAACTCTGTAACATGTATTTTTTATTTAGCTCTTCTTATGGAACCTCATGGAAGCTAGATTGGTGGAAATGTAAATTGGCTTTATGGTTTAACTAATACAGTTCTATATTATATATTTTATGACAGTTGTTTTCTTGAATATATTGATTGGTTTTATTTAGTAAATAAAATGTATATGTACAAATGAACTATAATATTTTAAGTAATCTAAAAATAAATTTAGTTTTATGACTGAGTACTGATTTTTTGTCATACGCTCTAGCATATTGGTAATCGATGGACAAAAAATCATAATTATAAACTAAGTGATATTCTCAAATTCAATACATACTCACCCACTAGTTTTTGGCACAACCCTATAAAAACATTGAATCGACTGAAAAGTTAAATTTCTAAACACAACTGAGCAAACGTGATAAGCAGAAACTTTTATCCAAACACTAAGGCAATTTAATCCCTGTTAATTTTTTTTTGTTTTATGTGAGTTATGAAACTGTGATGTACAAAAGTTTACAAATATATATTGCATAGATAATCTTCTTACTCCTAATCCTTGTTACAAGGTATACTTTAAATTATGAGTGAATTTCAAAAGAAACAAAAAAAGAGTACCTCCAGATTATTGCGATTAAGGCTCCTCAAACTTGCATCCGTACCATAGCAGGTTGTTGGGGATCTAAAAGACACCGTATATTTTTCCCCGACCTCAGGGCTCCGCCGCACTGGCTTCTTCTATCACTTCCAGACCTTCAATTTTGATCTGTGATGGTTATTTGGATTTGTTTTAAAAAACCGCATCTCTTGAATGAATCCCCCCAGCAAACCTTACGGCTCTTCCCCCTGGCAAAAATGCCATGTTATTCCTTCTGATTTTTTGCGAGATTTTAGCCAATTGTCATTGATCCATAGAATGTGGATTCCTTTTTTATAACCCTGAACATAGGGCTCCACACCACTGGATAAAACGGCAATGTTATTCTTATATGGAGAAAATATATTATACTAATAAAGAAATATTCAAACTAATTTCGAAAAAGGCTCCTCAAAATTACTCATACGTCATACTTACGTTATAGGGGGACAAATAATATTTTTAATATGTTTCCCTCTCTTCAAGTCTCAGGTCTCCGTTTCAATGGCCTCGAAAGTGGCCATGGTGAAACTTATGGTGAAAATACGACATCTTAAAGGCTCGAAAACGGCCCCTCAAACCTACTCCTAGGCCATACTACGTTGTTAGTATGGATATGTTTTTCCAAACTTAGGACTTGACCCCATTCCTTAAAAAGTTGTTATGGTGGAACTATTGTTCTTGGAGCGACGGAAGGCGCTTGGTCTAGGTACTACTGTTCAATGAGGTTTTGAAGTTTCGGGAGAAATATCGTTTGTTATTTTAACAACGAGTTCGCACGCAGTACCTTGACGTAAGGGAAGATAATTTCCACATCAAAACCTTTTAAAACTCAAAATCAATGTAAAAAATAAATTTGTTCTAATCTTTATTTAAATCTGAAAACATCGATTTTGGCTGTTCTGATGCTCCAAGTTTAACTTGCAATGCTGGGAATACAATTTTGTGCATTAAAAGGTTAGGAGAAAGTCCATTCAGGCTTTAAAGTAGGCGTGAGGTTGCTAGGGATGATAAAAGTACACCAACAAATGAATAACAGGCGTTTCTAATGTAAAACCCCCCTTAAGGCAACGTACTGTGTTTAGGCGATTCACATTTTATTTTATAACTCGGTAAATATTTATGCTAGGATGACAAGAGAGGGCTTACAATTTTTGCCTAACTCATTCCAATCTTTTTACATGCATTAATTGTACATCCGGGGCTTTTCTGACCATTTTTCGACCCGAAAATTCGTCATTTGAAAGATAATTCCCCAAAAAATGGGTTTAGAGTTTTCCGATTGTTTTACCCGACGAAATTGTCCAACTGATTATAGAAAGGAACGTCCCTACAAATTTGAAGTTAATCGGACAAGAAATGCGACTTCTAGAGTGCAAACACACATATTTATATATCATTTTGAACGACCCCCCAAAACGTGTACAGGGGGTCATGTTAGGAACTTCTATGGTGGTCCCGGGCTTAAATTTCACCGTGCGGGTCATGCTAATAGTTCACTTTCCATAGGAAATTCACTAATAAACATAAACTGGTGAGTACATAGTGTTTATAGCTACTTCTAAAAGTAATGAAAGAGGTATGAAAGTAGCCGGGCAACAAACTATTTCATTCCCAGAAGTAATCTGTATCGAGTTACAGACTTTGTAATTGCTGTTGAAAACTTTCCGTAAAAAACTTTTGTAATTTTATTTAAAACATTGTTGGTAATAGTTCAATTTCAATATTTCCTTGTAAAGCAATGTAAAAATACACTTCTTTAAGTGTATTTTTAAAAAACACCTTAGTTTGTTAAGTACTATATAAACTTACTATGTTTACAGCATGGCTTACTTTTGTGCACTATACTTTCCAACTAGTGAAAATACATTTAAAGTAATCTAAGTAAGTAGTAAAGTTTGAGATTATTGTATAATTTAACTCTCTTGTTTTATTTGTAGTTTTAGCCTTAAATATGCTAATCACTTTTTGCACTATGGGTTAACATTTATCAAAGTACGATTAATTATGCATTTTGCACTAGTTTGTAAAAAGCTATAGGAGCAAGCACTAAATATTATATGATACTCGGAAGAATTAGTTTTATTTTTAAGTTCTAGTGTGTGTTTTTTAAGGCAGTTTAAGTATGTTGATATTTTGTAATGCTTTTTTTCTGATTCATGGACTATAATTAACTGTTCCACATACTGTAATATAATGTATATTTATGTCTAATTTGCAATTCTTTGATTAATTTTGGGTCTAACGGATAATTAAAATTTTGATTGTTATATTTAGATTTATTTTTGTTATGATGGATATTTTTAACCATATTTTAAACTTTAATACAGTTTTATAGTAGATTTTGCTTTTAGATTTGTTTAACCTGACGTATCGTTTAATTTATACCGAATCGTAATGAAATTTTCACTAACATTTACACCTGCCTACCTAAACATTATAGTTTTTACTTTTATTTTGTAGCAAACCAATATTTACTAAACATTTCTACCATAAACAGTATATACCATCAATCTTTAGAGACCCCCTTACAAGACGGAGCGAGATAGCCTTCATATTTACTTATAATTCGTGTTTGTTTTTATCCCAGGAACAAGTTTCTAAAGTTTTCGGAGAGAGTTTGGAAACCCGTGTGTATAAAAGTAGCGGAAAGAAAGAAAATTCATAAAAATAAACAAGCTAGCTACTCTCTCTCTCTCTCTCTCTCTCTCTCTCTCTCTCTCTCTCTCTCTCTCTCTCTCTCTCTCTCTCTCTCTCTCTCTCTCTCTCTCTCTCTCTCTCTCTCTCTCTCTCTCTTCCTCCTCTCGGGGATGTAGCCGGCGTATTGACAGATGTTTTGAAAATATTAGATTCGAATTACCTCACTGCAAATTAGATTCGAAATAATATAACTCAATAATATTGATAGATTCTAAATAATATAACTCAATAATATTGACATTGTAGTTTTAAAAGGAAATCAATGTATTTTATACATTATAGATTATTTCAAGTACACGAAATATAAATAATAGGCCTAAATGGAAACGAGTTCGCACGCAGCACGCTGACGTGAGGGAAGTGAATTTCCACATAAAAAACTTTTAAAACTCAAAACCAGTGTAAAAACATATATTTATTCCATTTTTATTGAAATCTGAAAACAGTGATTTTTTGGCTGTTCTGATGCTCCTGGTTTCATTTACCTGCAATGCTAGGAATACAATTTTGCGCATTATAAGGTTAGGAGAAGGTCCAGTCAGGCTTGAAAGTAGGTGCGAGGTTGCTGGGGATGATACAAATGCACCAACAAATGAATAACATGCTTTTCTAATGTAAAACCCCATAAGACAACGTACTGTGTTTAGCCGATATACATTTTCTTTAATAACTCGGTAAATATTTCTGCTAGAATGACGAGAGGGCTTAAAACTTTCGCTTCACTAATTCCCATCTTAATACAAGCATTAATTTTACCTCCGGGGCTTTTTTGACCCTTTTAGGGCCCAAAAACTCTAAATTTGAAAGGATAATCCCAAAAAATGGGGTTAGAGTTTTCCGATTGTCTTGCCAAACGGACTTGTCCAACTGATTATAAAAAGGAACATCCCTATCAAATTTGAAGTAAATCGGGCAAAAAATTCGACCGCTAGAGTGCATATATATATAGAAACTTCAAATGATATTCATGACTATTTAAACAATAATGGGAAAACTGTTAAATTATTGAATATTTATGATTTTATCAAATAACAATAAATCTTAGTTTACTGCTTCTTTTGTTTCTTTTCTTTGTTTATACTACGCTTAGTAAGGCACTTAAAAAGATGAGTCAATGTTATTATTAATACAACCTCTGAATAGAATGAAATAACTTTATCCTCGTCCATAAAACTCCGAGGCTTGTAGACGGATGTTGTAGGAGTTAACTGAGGTCCAATTAAAGAGAAGCTGTATCCTTAATTGTTTTGGGTCGCTGCAAAGTGGAGGGATTAAACCTCCTGACCTTTACACTTTGCATATTTTCATTAGGATGTTTATGATTTCCTACAACAACAAAAATATAAATGGCAAGGAAGGGTAACTCTTTACAGATAAGTGTGGTTTAAAATTCGATGTTTGTTATGTGGCAACATCTAACATACAGAACCCCTATTATTGTAAAGTTAATTTTTGTTTACTTTAGAATAAGAATGCACTTGTTTTTTTGGTAAATATTTGACTGTGCCATTGCCTATTTTAGTGATAACAGCCATTGGTTAGTAATAAAATTATAAGGGGTAATGTGGTTTAAACATTACGTATGCGTTTTAATGCCAACCTAAAATGGAATATAAACTATGTCTGTGCTGTTGAATTTATAAATTTAGTTTGATAATGTTTTCGTGGGCAAGATAGGAAGGAAATCAGTTTCTCATCACAGGTGCATCATACACCATCTAGCTTTGAAGCAGAAACGGTTTTGATCTTTGAATAAAATACATTCCCTTATCATTTTGTATTTCTATATTCTGATAGTATCCTTTATATCTCACCACATACAGTACATTTACCTTACAATTTTTAGAATTAAACTAATAGTATTTCGTATAGAGATAGGATTTGTTTACGATAAATTGTCTTTTCCCATTGAGGTTAAAACTACATGTAAAAATTAAGAAGTAAAACATTATTATTGAAAAGTTAATAAACAACAAACAGAAGCACACGTTTAAACTAAAAGGACCCGAATCGAAGTAATCAAATGGGAAACACAGAATGTATGTATGTATGTACTCGCGTGGCTTGTAAATGTTTCGAGTTGAATATTTAACTACAACCATAGATTAAGCATACTCCTTAGGGGTATGTTTAATCTATGCTACAACTATGATCAAAGGAAGTTGTGTATATCCTTAAATCTAGCTCTCGATTAGAGGTGTGGTTCAGAATGAACATAGCTGTGAATTTCGCTAGTTATTTTTAATTTTCCAGTCTGGCAAAGATTAATATGTTTGTATGAGATCTCGGTTTACCGGACGTTAACCGCGTGTGCATATAAGCACTCCAATGGCCCGAGAGATTTCATACCCTCTATTAATTTACCCTCTATTTTACCTTAAGGTAACTTAAATTACTCATAAAAACTATACATAAGTTTTTTCAGGAAACTGTTTAATTTGTTTAAATTCATTTACTCACAAATTTTAAGTTTGGTTTGTTTTAAGCTTGAGTTTAGTTCTATTGGATTCAGGCCTGGCCAAAGCTGTTAGAACCAGGTGCCTCTCTTACATAACTCATCGATAAGAGGTGATCAGATAATAGGTGATTTAAATTCCACTGCTTCCATTTTCCTCTCTTATACGTTTTTAAGACAGATCACAGATATTTTACTCAATTTTAATTACCTAACATTTACCCTGAAT
This sequence comes from Allygus modestus, assembly GCA_963675035.1. NCBI lineage: Eukaryota > Metazoa > Arthropoda > Insecta > Hemiptera > Cicadellidae > Allygus > Allygus modestus. Next base: position 86,037,308 of record OY776116.1, read on the forward strand.
TAATTTTTGAGATTTTATTGTACGTCTGATTCAGACAGCTTTCTTAAAGATGATCTGATTAAGATATTCTGGATGCTTAGCTCATTTATCTGAAACATTATAAAAACATCCTAGAGAGAAGGAAAGTACTTTGGAATCCTTTGGGTTCGCAAATTTTCATTATGTTAAAAAATTCAAAATTTCAAGCAATGGAAGTTTTTGGCATTATAACTCCTCCTGACATTCAATTACAAGTGTTTTAAGGAACCCACAATTATTCTCAACCCTAATAGTTGTTTTGCAGCTTGGGTTTATTAAAGAAAGATTGATCAGTGCACAAAATTTTATTTCTTTTATGTTTAAAAATACGTTGGCGGATTATTATATCTGAATTTTTCAATGTAAGAATGCGAACCTATTGTAATCAGATCAATACATTTTGCAAACAAGATTATTTAATTGAGGATAAATTGATAAACAATAACATTGATAAATGATTCTAGAAACATCTGATTAAATTAAACACATGAGTAAAACATATAGTATTCTGGGATATAACAGTCCTCCCTTCTTACCTCACTGTACCGGTAGTGTAGTAAAACATATCGGTGTTAACAGCATAGTTTTCCTGGTTTTCTTTTTATTCTGGTTGACATTCTTAAAGGCAGCGAATCCGGTAGTTCAGGCAGATCTACTGGTGCCGGAACTACTGGTGCCAGAGCTACTGGTGCCGGAGCTACTGGTACCGGAGCTACTGGTGCATCCTCTTCTCCTCTCTGGATGTCATCATTTTCGCTATTCTCTACGGTTTGTTGCTCTAATATTGGACAGGGGATGACCTCTTCCCCTCGATCTTGTCTCGGGCTAGTAGAATTCGGCCATCCCATTAGTCTCGGTTCTACCCCTGTTGAATCCGTACTGGCGCTAACTTGGGTAGAACGTATTTGATCTACATGGCGTCTCTCTATCTTCCCATTGAATTCTATCCAGTAGACTAAATGTCCATCCGTTTTAACAATCGTTCCATATTTCCACCGTTCGAACTTGTTGTTGAAGTTCCTAAATTGAACCCAGTCTCCAACTCTAAACTTCCGCTTTGGATGTTTTGTCTGGTGCTCATTAGAGGTTGTTTCTCTCAGGATGTCAAGTTTTGTCCTAATTCTTCTTCCGATAAGTAGCTCTGATGAACTTAAACCAGTACCATTGTGTGGTGTTCTTCGGTACTGTAGGAGCTGTCTGCAAAGCTTAAGGTGAATATCTCAAGCTTCTGACGACATGGCTTTGAGGCCTTTCTTGACAACCTGGACGTAACGTTCCACTTGGCCGTTGGATGATGGGTGATACGGAGCAGTTCTCTTATGAGTGATACCATTCAGTTTGAGGAAAGTCTGAAATTCGTGGGATGTAAAAGCGGTTCCATTGTCTGTTACAACTGTCCATGGTAGTCCAAACCTAGAGAACATGTTTCTCAATTCTTTTATGGTCCTCTGACTTGTTACTGTGTTTACTGGCTCTACTTCTACCCATTTTGAATATGCGTCGACAACTATAAGGAAGTAGAAGTTTTTAAATGGACCCGTGTAATCGACATGGATCCGTTGCCATGGTGTTGTAGGGTAGTCCCATGGATGAATTGTCTTTGATGGGTTGTTCTTGTTCTCACCACAAGGAAGACAACTTCGAACTCGTTGTTCGATGTCATGGTTGATCGTTGGCCACCAGCAGTAGCTGCGTACCAAGGCCTTCATTTTTGTCATACCAATATGTGCGGAATGTAGCTCGTCCAGGATTGTTTTCTGAAATTTCTTTGGTATGGCGACCCTCTCGCCTCTAAAAACACAGCCGTCTTGTATGGAATAAAGTGATGCATCTGTCTTGTTGAGCTGTTTTCCTCTGGTGATAGTAGCAATAATATCAGATAGTTCCAAATCGTCCTTGGTGGCTTCTGCTATCTCTCTTCTAGTTACTGGCATAACCTCCAGCTGATTTATGTGGAATAGTGAAGTCTCATCAGGGTAATTTTCTTCAGGATTGTCCTTTGGAAATCGGGAGAGAAAATCACCGTTGGCATGGAGTTTAGTGTTTCTGTAAACTATTTTGTAATTGAACCCTGACAAATATATGGCATACCTGAGCATTTGGGAAGCTGATACAGTAGGAAGAGCTTTAGATGGATTGAATATCGATGTCAACGGTTGGTGGTCTGTAACTAATGTAAATGGCCGTCCGTAACAGTACATGAAAAATTTGTGGAGTCCCCAATACAAGCCAGTTGCTTCCTTCTCTATCTGGCTGTAATTTGCCTCACTTTTAGAAAGTGATCTGGATGCAAAACTAATTGGTCTCTCAGATCCGTCAGGCATTTTGTGTGAGAGCACAGCTCCAAGACCAACAGGGGAGGCGTCTGTGCTCAGTATCAAAGGCAATTTTGGATCAAATGGAACTAACACCTGTTCACTGGTGATATGAAGTTTAACTTTGTTGAAGGCGTCTTCACAATGCCATGACCATTTGAATTTTTTGTTCTTCTGAAGGAGTTGATAGAGAGGTTGAAGAATGCTTGCCAAGTCTGGTATAAACTTATTGTAATAGTTTGCGAGTCCCAAGAATGTCCTTAGTTCTGCTATGTTGTATGGTCGTTTGGCTTCCTCGATTGCTTTTGTTTTATCACTATCCTTGTGCAAACCGTTTTCGTCAATGACATGTCCCAAATATTTTATAGATTTTTCAAAGAACTTGCATTTTTCCTTGTTAAGTCGGATTCCATAGCTTCTCAGGCACTCCAACACAGCTCTAAGTCGATTTAGTGTTTCTGGAAAAGAGTTACCTTGAACTTTGACATCATCGTAAAAACAAGAAACCCCTTCGAGTCCCTGCAATGCTTGATCCATTTGTTTCTGCCAGATTGCGGGTGCAGTCTTGATTCCAAACATTAACCTATTGACTTTAAAAATTCCCAAATGTGTGTTGATAGCTTGCACCCTGGAGCTCTCTTCATCCATGACGACATGTAGGTAAGCTTATTGGACATCTAACGTACAAAAGAACTTCCCTCCCGACATACTCGCGAAGATGTCTTGTATCCTAGGTACTGGGTAACGTTCATCTTGGAGGACAGGATTGAGTGTTGCTTTATAATCTGCACAAAGCCGTATTGACCCATTAGGTTTTACTATAGGTACGATAGGAGTTGCCCAACTTGCGTGTGAAACCTTTTCGATGATCTTCTCAGCCTCTAATCTTCTCAGTTCATCTTCAACTCTTTGCATAAGAGCATATGGCACAGGTCTTGCACGTTTGAAAACAGGTTTAGTATTGTCTTTCAGTTGTAGTGCGCATTCAAAATTAGGAATTGTGCCTACCTTTGAATCAAAAATGTCAGAGAATTCTTGAAGTATGTCCAAAGACTGAGTTTTGTTTGGCTGGGCCGCCCGCAGAGATCTGATATCTGCCCATGAAATTTTGAGTTTTCTAATCCATTCCCTGCCCATAATAGAATCAACTTCCTGAGCCAGGACGTACAGATCTCCTCTCACTGTTGTGTAGCCATGCTTAATTTTTACTTAGCATACGCCTAGTGGTTTGATTACTTCATTCGTATATGTATGCAGTTTGAGGTTAGTCGGTTTGAGAATCTTGTGAGGAAATAACTTTTGAAAGGTGTCTAGTGACATTGTAGTGACTGCTGCACCGGTATCTAACTCTAAATCTATACGTTTGTCATCTATATTCACCTCTACCATCATTTTGTCGTTGCGGCTTCCCTTGTACTGCCACATGCAGAATATGTCTTCATCATCGGATCTTCTAGAATATGTTGAAGTTGAAGCTAAAGTCCGATCGAACTGTTTTTGGTCCCTGCGAGTATTAACTGAATTTGGATTTGAAAGACATACCTTAGCTATATGACCGACTTTCCTGCAATGTTGACAGGTTCGGTTCTTTGCCTCACATTCCGTAGACATGTGTGATGAGCTTCCAGATCTAAAACAGCGACCTCGCAACTTTTTAAGCTTGTCTTTAAATATAAGATCTGGGAATTTATTTGTTAAACTTACCTTATTAACCCCTGGAACCGATACTGGTAACCTCAGGTTTTGCATTTGTCGACTTTCCAGCTTTGCTGCTTCTGTTGCAATGGCAATTTTAACTGTCTCATCAAATGTCATAACTGCTCCTTGCTGTAAAATTCTTTCGCGAATGTCGTTATCACTAACTCCTCTTACAAGTTGAGATCGCAGGTGAACATCCATAGTAGACGAGTTGCAGGCAGTACATACAAAGTTGCATGCATTCGCTATTTGCCTCAGACTAGAAACATACTGTCCAATGGACTCACCTTCTTCTTGAAGTCGAAGCACAAAGTGGTGTTGTTCTGCCATTTCACTAGCTTTTGGACAAAGGTGTCCCTTAAGCAAAGCTATAAGTTCATCATAACTCTTTTCATTGGGTTTCTGGGGTGCTGTCAGTGCAGTCAATGTCTGAAACACTCTAGGAGTATCTGAATTCTACGTATATCCGTTTCGTCGTCATCTCCTGTAATATTTCGTAGATTAAAGAAGTTTTCTAATCTTGATATGTAATTATCAAATGCTTCTTCATTTTCGTCGTATGGTTGAAGTTGAAAACCGTGACCATCGTATCGGCTGGCATACTGCGTTGCTTGTTGAGGTGGTTGAAGTTGCCGTAGAGCCGCTACTAATGTAGTGATTAGATCTTCAGCCATATTTAGAAGGTTTTAGATACAAAATAGTAAATATTACAAGTTTTCAAAAAAATATTACGGATTTTTTTTAAACATCCTCGTCGCCATTTATTGTAATCAGATCAATACATTTTGCAAACAAGATTATTTAATTGAGGATAAATTGATAAACAATAACATTGATAAATGATTCTAGAAACATCTGATTAAATTAAACACATGAGTAAAACATATAGTATTCAGGGATGTAACAGAACCATATATATATGGAATTTGTTTAAGTGTTATGGTTCAATATTTTTATAAATTCGACTATTTGTTTGAGAAAGCATTCGAAGCCTTTCAGATGATTGAGGACAACCAGGACTCGAACCCGCGGTCCCATGAACGATCAAAGCCCATTCGACGTCAACAATTATCAGTAGAATGGTTTGTCAATGAATTCTCATTATTTTTGTAATACATTTTTGTATTCTGTGAAGATCACGATGGGCTTACACGTTAAGCTTTTTCCTACATACATTAAAAATACGTTTACTCACATTTAACATTTTTCAAATTTTCATTTGATTTGTAAACGTCATTGTTTATGACCACATTGTGCGTAATAAATTTGCGCTTCTCGTATTCAGACTTAATATGCAAGTCTTTTAGAACAAACTAGTCAGATTCATAATAAACATTTTAACCTGTGGTGGGTGTGTGGGTTATTTTACACATAGCAATGTATCATTAATGTATTTAATTAACTCTTCAATATTAATGACTTGAGTAAAGAACCTGAGACTATTGACTTTCTTAATTTATTGAAGTCTCTGAACCTTTATTGCAAAAACTTTCTTCCAACACGCGGAAATGCTTTTCTGGATAATGTTGCAACGGACTTAAGTGAAAACTGTGTTGCAACAGATGTTCTGAATCTTGTAATTAGCGACCATGATGCTGTTGTTGCTCTCTCCACCTTGATAAGCATGTTGTCGAGGGTCCCAACTTATTGAGTTTGCCTGCAACTAAAATTTTTCGCCCGATGACTAGTAGTAGTTTTGAGCTATTCAACTCCTTTCTGTTAACTATTGAGTGGTCAAGTGTTCTTATTTCTGAATGTGCAGGAACTAATTTTGAACTTTTCCTGAAGAAATATGTATTTTTAATGGATCTATGTTTTCCTAGTAAAACTGTAAGCCTAGTTAAAACTAAATCTATGCCTAAAACAAAGTGGCTTAGTGATGATATGTTGATGCAAAAGAAATAGGTTTTGTTTCCCATACTCTTATAGGCTAACAGATTCTGATTAAACCAAAAGCCGATATAAGAGGTTAAGGAATGCATATAGAGTAAATCTCAAGCATGTTGAACTATATTTTAATGCTCAACTCATAGAAGATGCCCCGAACAAGTTTTTTGCAGCCTGGGAAATAATTCGTGCCGTGAGTGCGCCTGCAAAACCTAGTAAAATCATTTTTGAACCTAATTTTTTCAATGACTTCTTCGTGGACACGGTCCAGCGTGTAAGAGAGCAGATTGGCCATCCTCCTCAGTCTGCACTTCAGCTGCTGACTAGCAACATATTGGCCCCTTCATCAACTTTTGTGTTAAGGGAAGTCTCCAGCAGTCAGGTTTTTGAGTCAGTAGTCAGTCTCAAGAACTCCGAGAGTAAGGACATTTATTTTATTTCGAATTCCTTTGAAAAAAGAATAATTACCTTGATTATTTTCCCATCGACTTTCTGTTTAAATCAAAGCATTAGGCAAGGAATTTTTCCTAGTGTTTTGAAGATATCTAGGACTGTGCCTGTACACAAGAAAGGTAGTTGTGATCTCCCTGAGAACTTCAGACCAATACTGACTATTTTTCTAAAATATTTGAGGCTGTAATTCAATTATATAATTACTTTAAACAGAATCACCTACTTGCGGACAATCAATTTGGTTTCCGGGCTGGTCTCTCCACGGTTGATGCTGTGGACAAACTTGTGGATGTACTCAGTGGCTACGAGGGCTGCGGTTTTACAGGGGTCACCTTGTGTGACCTCAGTAAAGCTTTTGACACTGTGGACCATTGTTTGCTCATCCTAAAAATGAAACACTACGGCATCCATGGTGTGGTGCTCGGGCTAATGGAGTCATATTTGGGGGGCCATGAGCAGATTTTCTCTTTGAATGGAATGAACTCTCAGGTGAGACATATTGCTCATGGTGTTCCACAGGGTTCTGTTCTTGGGCGCCTGTTGTTTCTAATCATGGTTAATGATGTTCAGAGAAGTGTCAGTATTGGTGTAATTAGCTATGCTGATGACACCATGCTTGTGCATTTTGGGAAGGATCTTCCAAATTTGAAGAATGCCTTGGAGCAACCACTTGCTGAGGCTGCTACCTGGTTCCGAGCTAACTTTTTCATTTTGAATGAGAGCAAAACCCAAAAAATGATATTTACTTTGAAACAAGCTAAGAACTATACTGAATCTGTCCAGTTATTAGGTCTTTATTTAGATTACAAATTGACGTGGAAAGCCCAGATATACTATATATGCTGTAGGTTATCTAGGGTTTTGGGCCTGATAAGATCCAAATGACTATTTAAAGGAAGCATACATTTAATTTTTTCAAAGTATAATTGTGTATGGATTAAGGCTTTGGGGATCATCTCATGAGACTTCTAGGGTTCTGCTCTTACAAGTGAAGGCGGTGAGGATCCTTGTTGACGCACCTTTTGATGCACATTGTAAGCCAATATTTGTTTCCAAGAGGATTATGACTGTGTTTAGCCTATTTGTCTTTGTTTGCATTTTGAACATGAAGAAATTGTATGTTAACTTTGAGTTGAGAAGTAATATTCATGAGCACAACACCAGATCCAAGAACCTACTTCCTTATGTTAGTCTAAGAGAGTTTATAGAAATTCCTGCAGCTGAAGTAAGTACCTTTTTTGGTAATGTGTGAAGTTTCTCTCTTGTTTTTCTCTTCTTTTGAGTTTGGCTTGATTATTTTTTATGAATTTGCTTATGCATGAACTTTGCTTTGTGGTGCTTTATGACTTGAAATTATTTATGACGATGTCCAGTGCATTTTTTAATGCTTGACGACTAGTAAACATTGCTTATTGTTTATTAAATTGTTCTATATGAATTATTTACTTACGTATTACACAAAAACTAACAAATAAGAGCTATTCTACCTGGTATCCATCCCACCAAATCATACTTATCACCCACATTGTCACGTATACCAAAAATCCTACCTAACATAAGTGAATACAAATTGGATTTGTTGTTTTACTAGTGTTTAGTATTTAGTCCACTTCAAAAGAGAAAACAAGTTACTGCATTCTTATATTTTATAAATAAAATACTACGACTGTTAATTATACAAATAATCGTAGTTATCCCCTTCATCAACAAACGTTAATAATGCAAAATAATGCTTGGGATGGAGAAAACTTTATCGAAAACTCAATTCAAAGTTTTTTCAAGAAATCCTTTGTTCTTTGAGGTCACATCTTTGGATTGTAAATTATTCTACAAGAGCGAACTATCCTCGTTTGAAGTAGATTCTCGTTAATTCTTTGCACCAAATAACCTTGGTTAACTTTTAAATTAAAATCTCCTAGTAGCAAAGTGAATGAATACGGATATTAAACGTAAACATATAAGTTTACAGTTGTTGTTCAATATATTATGTGTAATATTTTTATTATCTGTTCTTTATTCTCAGTTGGGCTTTCCTAAGGGTCAATTAACCAATGTGGTGGCCTAAATGAAAAGTGAGTTTTACGACATAATCACTTGGGCATTTATTATAAGCCATCTCATTCTACGTAATGTAGAATATCTTTACCAGGGGGTCACTAGACTGCTATGCCAACGTAGATAGAAAAATATCTGAAACAATTTCTGAGCTATCAGTGCCTAAGCTTATTAACCTAGCGTATTATATTTACATTCTTAAAGAGTTTTCTCTAGTTAAATTATATGCTTTTCCACATTGGGATGCTCATTGAGATCACCGGGGATCTTGGGGGTACTTCACCACGGATCGTTGGGCATAGTTAAGATTTAATACATTTATATCCCAGAATAGCTATAATCATACAAATTTCGACGAATTTTAGTGGTAACTAAACTAAATCAGTTATCAAACTTATTTATATTCATTACGAAGCAGACCTAACCAAGCCAAGAAGCGTATTACTTTGCATAATGTGTACACTGACGTGAGAAGTGGTAGGGGAAGCAACCATGGTGCCAAGTTCAAATATCCAAATTCATAGCTTAAAGATCTTCATTTAATTTTATTTGAGTTGGCATTGCTTCAGGAAACTTAATTAAATGGGCTTAGATTGCAATATATGCTACAAAATGAATGAATATATTTAAAATAATATCTAAAGAGAGAAGATTAAAGTTAAATTTAAGAGTAAAGCAACAATGGTTTGCATTACTGACCTGTTAACAGATTACATTCAGGTTTTAGGTATTGAATTAAACTACATTAAATCATATATCATACCTGATAAATAATGTTTCAATACACCGGTAGGTGCTTTTATAGACTTTTACGTTGATTATTGCTCATCCTTCTGTTACGCTTCTTCATATCACTATCATTTAAAAAAAATGTATCTTACTGTTAAATAGACTGATAGTTCATTACGGGAAGTATAAGAATCATACGCTCTCAGAACAAACTGTTAACGTAGTACCGTGGGTGTGTGGGTGAATCGCCCTCTTTCCAATATGAATGGCGATACATATTTTATTTGTTTTCATGTTAAAATATGCTTTCATTTTATTGATCAAAAGAATAATCGAGAAGTTGTTGTAAAATTTGTCTCCTTCAAACGAGATAATTATCCTTGTATAATAACTGTTGAACAATGTCGGCAGTAAGCTTTACAAGTTCTTAAGCAATTGTCTCAATTTGTTAAAACTCAGCGAAGCTTAAAACAATGTTTATCAGCCTACTTGAGGCGTAACTTTATTTCACTTTTTAAGATTTTCTAAGTCAGTGTATCACATTAAAGTTTTAATTGAACCAAGTTGGAGTCCCAATTATTTAGATGTTCAGGGATACTGAAACGTAAATACCTCCCTCTTTAACATGTTTGCTATTAAGATATTTTACATCAAATTGCAGCAACCTTCTCATAAATGAAGAGCTACATTAATGAGGTGTGGTTTTAAATAGTTTACCCATAGTTAAAAAGATGGAGGGGGTGGGGGGTATCTCAACAAGTTAAAATAGATGAATGGTTGGGTGATAAATCTTTTTAATGATCTTAGTAAGACAATAAAATGTTATGTATTGAAAATAAAAATTTGATCACACACAAAAAATTATTGTATTTCCCTAAACGTTTTGTATTGATTTAAACTTGTGACCCCTGCAACTATGCCAGCTGTTAAGATGTAATAAACAATAACCATGTCGCAGCAAATCTGCGTACTATGCGAATTTATAATATATGTATATGTTTCTCACTACCACATAAAGCCACTAACCAATTTTTATAAAAATACATTTATAAATAAGTGATATATAGCATTTGATTTATTCTCCATAAGAATAACATTAGGGATGAGTACGCAGATTTGCTGCAACAAGAAGGACAAGAAATTTGTTTTAACCAATTATCAATATAACTTAAACAGGTGAAGCTACATACCAAGTTTTAATAATTTATGTTCATAATTAAGGGATATATACAACTTTACTTATTCTGCATAAGAATAATATTATGGCTGAGTATGCAGGTTTGCTGCTGCGGGGATAATCAATAAAAACTCAATCTTTTGCACAAATATCAATATACCAATACTAGGTTCTCATACCAAGGTGCCTCATACCAAGTATCTTTAATATACATTCATAAATAATCGAGATATCAAATTTTATTTATTCTCCATAAGGTAACTTTGTACAACGTACTGTGTTTAGTACTTTGAATATCTCTGCAACGGTTGGACGTAGAATCACAATTTAAATACCAAAATGATCTTTTTGTGGAGCTGAATTGATTAAAAGCAAATGTAAAGTTTACAGTAATATTAACTGAGGAAAGGCCAAAATCCTTTTTCCCATACGATTAACATGGGAGATTTTATGAACACGTTTTTATTTTTGGATTTTCTCCGGAACCATTTAACCTAGGTTAATGATTCAAAATACAATATTATTAGGTTTTTCAAGCTATGTAAAATGTTTAAAACAAAATTGAGTGTTTTAAAAATTTTAGGGTGAGAAATGAAACAAGCTGATTTTTGGAAACTTTTGAAACCACATAAACCCTCCTTCCCATGGTCCGATTTTTCTGGTTTTCGAACTTAAAGTCATGAATGTCACTTTACACATTTGAGCCCAATTTCATCAAAAAAGGACGTTTTTTACTCAAGTTATCGCATTCGCGGACACACACACACACACATATATATATGTGTGTGTGTGTGTGTGTGTGTGTGTGTGTGTATATATATAAATTTGAATGAATATTGTTTTTGGCATCTGGGGACCTCAAAACAAAAAGTTATCATGGTCATGGTTGTAGGGGAAAATCGCTAAAATTACAGCAATCTATTTATTATCTATATACGTTTAAAACTATGTATCACAACCTAGTTAAAAAGTTTGTATCTTGTACATCCAACCTTCTGCAGGCCCTAAACAAACAAAATTGTAATTTGAAATCTATGTATGGTGCTTCTCTTTTAATACATCGTTGCAGGAAGATTATTGCCACAATTCTTGTTCTGATATCTGCAAAACTAGTATAATTATATGGGACACAATTTGCATTGAATTCAACACGTTATGGCAGCCACTTGGTTTAGGGTGGTCCAAATTATATTTTTATCATCTTACTGAGAATTTCAAAATGAGGGATTACTCAACCATATCTGCCATTCACTTTCTTTTGTTTCCCGTCAAGAATCAAAAATGTAATCCTAGCTCGTTAATGTTAATATTAATTTTAAAGTTAAAATATCTTAAATAGCGAAAGGTTAAAGGGGTAGTTACTTTTCATCCCTTCCTTTATGCCACCCTTTCAGTACTTTTTTTATAGAAGCTTCTGTAATTATAATCTATGAAAATATAAATATGTCGTAATCTATATTCTTACGTATCCTGAAATACCTGTATACCTAATTGTAAACTCTTTGACGGAATAGTAAGGACTGTGAATTGCCTTCCATGTGATCGGTTAAATGTATTCGCACAGGCAAGCTGACGTGAGGGAAATCAATTTCCGCAATAAAAACTTTAAAAAATCAAATAACGGGTTTAAACCAACACTGGTGCCATTTTTTTGTATGGGAAACATTTGATTTGTTGGCTGTTGTGATGCACCTCATTCATTTTTAATGCAGTATTGGGATGACAATGCTGTGTATTGTAGGGTTAGGAGAAGATCCTATCAGGATCAAAAGTTGGTTAGAGGTTATTAGGGGTGAAACTACATAAAGATATAAAAAATCCTTTTTCAATGTAAAACCCCCATAAGACAATGTAGTGTGTTTAGTCAATTTACATTTTATTTTATATCTCGATAAATATTTATGGTAGAATTATTAGGGAAAGCTTAACATTTTCAGATTTTCACGATCTATACATTAAAAAATGCATTATTGTACACTCGGTGCTTTTAGTAAACTATGTATAGAAAAACGTAAAAATGGTCACTGAAATGTAAACTAACATCCAAAAAACGGCCTATTTAAATAATTTTATGGAAGAAAATATAATTTGGTGAATAAATAAGCATTTTAGTTTGCTTTTATGTTACAACTGACTATAAAAATGTTGTTTGGTAATTCTTCGTGGAGCTATTCGAATGTTACCACTCAGTTAAAGAATCAAATAATGATGTCATAAAAATATACGTTTCCTTCTGCTCCACTTGTAGTAAGTGAGACGGAATTTGGGTTGTTACACGTGTCATATCCAACCCCTTGAGAATATATTTACAACATGCCAGATATGTTACATTTGTTAAGGTTTTTTTAATCGGTACTTATTTTGGTCTACGTACTAATTTACCATGTTTATTTGTATACATGTTATTTGTTTTCCATTGGCCATTACAGATCAAACTTAAACTCTCCAGGAGGATCATTGTTAATAATATATCGGACGGCTTCGTTGTTGTATTTAATTAAACTATAAGTACCTGGGGGCCGAGCTTTGCTCGGGGAAGGCTAGTCAGTTTGTTTAGATGGCTTGGAGTAATATTTCACCACTTTCCCCAACTGATTATCAGATTTTTATAGCTCATTTGCCTCTTTTCTGCAGTTTTAAGATCCCTCCACTTGTCATTTAAAGCTCAATGTCCCTTTGATTTATTTCAGATTTGATCACTCTATATATGCAATCTTCACTCAGCAGTTGTATTCACCGCTCTTAGGAAACCACATGTTAACAATTATTATAAAAGCATGAGTTTCACTTTGACAGTTCCCTGGTTGATTATAAACAGCTGATACAATTCTTTTATTTTAATTTTAAAATCCATAAGCCCAATGTTAATTGTTTAACTTTTCATTTTCGTTTTTAGCGAATTTCCCCTATAGGGAAGAAGCTATTACCGTAGTCGGCATGGTAAGACCTAGGCCCGGGACCATGATAACTTTTCGTTTTGAGGTCCCCAGACCCCAAAAACACAATTCGTTCGAAACTGTATATATATGTGTGTGTCCGTGAGCACGATAACTCTCGTAAAAATGATCCGATTTTTATGAAATTTGGTACAAACGTATAAAGCAGCATTTTGACTTTAAGTTCGAAAACCAGGCAGATCGACTTATCCGAAGGAGTATTTTGGGGGGGGGGGGTTTGTACCCCACAAATGGGTTTTTTGAGTTTTTTTACAAACAATTTTTAAAAAAGTAACACTTTATTTTTTCCATTGGAATCAACTTAAAAAGACGCACAATTTGGTGTTTTAATCATTGCTCTACGTCAATTGGTTACTGAGGTATTGAAAGTACTAAACACAGTACGTTGTCCAATGTTATTCTTATGGAGGATAAGAAAAATTGTATATCTCGCTTATTTATCAACTTATCCTGACGAAACTTGGTATATTGCTTCATTTCATTGTGGTCTATTAATATTTGCATAAAAATCCATTTTTCACCCGATAGTTTCCGTAGCAGCAAACCTGCATACTCAGCTCCATGTTATTCTTATGGAGAATAAGTAACATGTTATCTCCTTTAATTATGAACATAAACTAATAAAACTTGGTATGTGGCTTTACCTAGTTGAGTTATATTGATATTTGTATAAAAACCCAATTTTAGTGTTCCTTATTTCAGCAAACCTGCATACTCAGCCGCCATGTTATTCTTATGGAGAATAATTGAAATGTCATGAATCGTTTATTTATGAATGTATATTGATGAAACTTGGTATATGGCTTTATGTTGCATTAAGATAAATTTACATGCATTGTAAATTCGCTGAGTATGCAGGTTTGCTGCTACGGTTTTTTTTACATTATTTGATATTTTCTGGGGATGAGACCTGTCTAGAACTTATTTTTATCCCAGAAATTAGTTATTTCCAACATTTGAAGGAAGTCATTGGTGTCGTTTTTGAGATAGGAGTTACAAGCAAGCAAGCACGGACGGACGCAAGCAAGCAAACCTTACTCATATTAGAGTATAGGATTGTCTGCATCAGTACAAATGTTTTGAGTTAGTTGGACGTTTTCCTGTAGTATGGTGCACTACAACGTGGTCAGATAAGTAACTGAGAATCATAAATATAAAAGAATTTTAATTTGTTTTGTAGTAATTTTTTAACTTGTGTTGACCGGAACACTGCCCCCGCTGTATGTCAGGCAAATGTAATAATGTCCCTGCGACATGGTGGTCACCGTCTAGGTGAAACACAATCGTGGAGGTATAAGACTTGTCCCATTTAGACCTTGTCTTGCTATATCGCTGTCAGCAACACTCTACACCGCGCTATGACAAGAGAGTGGAATTGGATTCACAAACTGGAACATATTAGTTTCTGTGTAACACACGTTGGAATAAACTTGCTATATCGTTTTATATAATTTTAGATAATGTTATCATTAATACTAATCCATTTAATACTATCTTTAGCTAAATATAGACAAAGAAAAATTACGGAAAACATCACAAAGATGTAAAATTGAATTTGGCACCTAGCTAGCCTAATAGGGTTATTGTCTTGGATTTCGGTTAAAAGGGTAACGGGTTCAAATCCCGGGGTTCCAAAATGATTTGAAGGGTCTGAACCACTTCACCTGAAAGTTTTTGTTTGTTCTCATAACAAAAATGCCATTGGTGTTGAACAAATAATAAAGATGATTAACCAAATATAAATTACCTATATTTAAATAGCTCATTTTGGAATCCATTTAATCAATGATAAATCCGCCATGCAAAATGTCTTATCGCATTATATACCATAAAATATAATACAATAAAATGTTCGTTCAGATTCCTAGATGAGTAGAATTTCAGAAAATGAGGGCTTCGCCCCATTAGCCATAGGATTTCAATGTTTATATATGGCAGACGATAATGTTATTTGATCTTGTGATTATACAAGGTTCCTCAAAAGTCGATGACAAAACTTCACAGACTTTTTATATGGACTATTGCCAACAAAAAATGTTGGATATGTTCAAATCATAGTCTTTATAGTTTACAAGCTATGTATTGACGTTTTTAATGTTTTGTTATAATCTACGTATTGCATGCAATCTTATAAATCATTTTAGGCAAGAAGATATACACGTAGACCATACGACTTTTACAGCTTATAAAAATAAACAGTGATAATAAATAAATGCAGTTTTTAGAAGTTTAATAATAATTAAAAAATATTTTAACGCAATTTTTATTTTAGCGAATTTCCCCTATAGGGAAGAAGCTATTACCGTAAGTGGTATGGTAAGAGATAAGCCCGAGACCATGTTAACTTTTTATTTTGAGGTCCCCAGATGCCAAAAACAATATTCGTTCAAATTGATATATATGTCTACGTCCAACCGTTGCAGAGATATTCAAAGTGCTAAACACAGTACGTTGTCCAATGTTATCCTTATGAAGAATAATTAAAATGTTATATCTTGATTATTTATGTATGTATGTTGATTAAACTTGGCATGTGGCTTCACCTAGTACTGGTATGTTGATATTTGCAAAACAAAATAATTTTTTGCCGATTTTCCCCGCAGCAGCAAACCTGGATACGCCGTCCCCATGTTATCCTTATGGAGAATAAGTAAAATGTAATGCCTCCCTTAATTATGAACATTAATTAATAAAACTTGGTATGCATCTTCGACTTGTTAAGATTGATAATTGCATAAAAACAAATATTTTGTGTTCCTTCTTCCAGCAAACCTGCGTACGTAGCTTTCAATGTTATTCTTATGGAGAATAAATAAAATGTTATATATCACTTATTTATTCGTGTATTTTTATGAAACTTGGTGAGTGGCTTTATGTGGTCGTGAGAAACATATAAATGCATTGGAAATTTGCTGAGTACGCAGGTTTGCTGCTACGGGGGTATTTTTGTTTCTATTTAATAGTAAATTAATTCCTTCTTTTAATTTTATTAAATTCTTAAAAACTGCATTTTTTAGTTACTGTTTGTCCATTTTTTGTTTGATTTCATTGTGGTGTAGTGTAGTCTACAAGTACACAGATTATAAAAGCAGGTTAAAAACGTCAATAGCTCGTAAACCATGAAGAATTTGATAAAAACACATATTAAATCTTTTGTTGGAAATAGTCCATATAACAAGCCTGCGATGTTTGGTCGTCGACTTTTGAGACAACCTGTATAAATATATATATGTTAATCGTAAAATTTCCCCAGTTTCTTAACTGAGTGTAAAACAAATACTGTCGCTCTCCATGAACCTTCTTCATGTATTGCCAGATGGTATTGTCAGATTTAGCTATTTTAATATCAGTAATGACTATTTAAATATATCTGTCCGGTTAAATTGTTTACATCGAAGTATAAAATTGATGTTTAAAATAATAATATAATCTTAGTAAAAGCTTTTAAGTTTATTGAGTGCCTTAATTAACTAACAACATTCCTTAGTTAGAAACATTCTACCTCAAGTTTAGTTTGTAAGGCGTTTTAATTAAACTTTTATCAACCTGGGGGCTATTAATTCACTTTGCAGGTTTACAGCTTCTTAACGTTGGAACCAAGGAACTTTAATGTTTAACTTTGAATATTTATGTTTTTTCGCATTGAATAAATGTAATTAAAGAAAAGTGAAAACCACTCTAGAGTTTTGATTTTCCATTAATACAATTTATTACAACAAAACTCTCCAACATTAAACAAGCAAAATAAATTAGTAAAAGTATTCCCTCAAAACTGCTACTACCATTAAAACTGTTTACATTAGAACATAATAATTCGAATTTACCATTCAATAAATCTCTCCTGCAAGGATTGCAACTTTTTTTTCGTATTTAGAACCGATGATGTAAGAGTCGTACAACACTATTCTCCATGTCACATTCAGCTAAATAACAGAAACTACTTGAACACAATAATCCATGGGAGTGTAGAGGAGTCGTATAGTCGTAATACACTTTGGCTATGCGAGTGAAATGTGGAAAAAATCATTCATGGCCGCATGAAGGTAAAGCTTTGTACTGAGATATTGAAGATGTTAACAACGTTGCCACGTAAAGCTAAAGTAAACAGAACCACGCAAACACCCCGTGGAAGTGTAACGATAAGGTAAATGTGTTGTGGCAATAAGGAAACTTCGTGCGGAGGTGAAAACATGAAGTAGAAATAGTTCCAAGGATTCAATTCTCCAAGGACGAGTTGAGCTAAGGCAGGGAAAACCACTTCGATTCGAGATACAAATGACGTTCCGTTTGAGCCAGTTAACTTCGTATTGTAAACGTTTATTCCTGTATATTTTCTTTTAAATTCCACTACAAAGTAATATAATTGTTGACAATTTGTATTCAAGTTATAAACAAAAATATAAGTTATAGGCGTCGTAAATACTATTTGGTAATATAAAAAGATCCTGAAAATAAGTTTTGGGAATTTTGGGTAAGAAATGTATAACTCCGTACAGTAATATGATTCTAATACTGAAGTATTAAATAATATTTGTATACAGGGATGTCTGAGGTAAAATATCTTAAACGAATATCAGACAAACTGCTTAACCTATAAGGATGAAACAACGTGATTTCCACCTAAATGCACTCCGTGGAATAACATAAGTATCTTGTTAACCCTTTTAAAATACACACTGATCCAAAAATTCGGGACGATTTCAAGAAGTAAGAAAGTAAGTATTTAGTGGAAACCACAAAATTTTCCCTTTCGTAAACATATATCATACTGATGTACACCATTAATAGCCCTTACCGTAAATCTCTATAATAGTCATTGTTGAAATTTTTTTAATAAGTTATTGATGCATAGATCTATGATTGTTTTATTGTCAAATTTATTTTATATATTAGTTCGATTTGTTCACTGTTGACATATGTATGTATGTTTGTTTTTTTTTAGCGAATTTCCCCTATAGGGAAGAAGCTATTACCGTAGGTCTCATGGTAAGACTTAAGCCCGAGACCATGATAACTTTTTTTTTGAGGTCCCCAGATGCCAAAAACACCATTCGTTCAAATTTATATATATCTATATATGTGACCGTTAACACGATAACTTGAGTAAAAAACGTCCGATTTTGATTAAATTTGGCTCAAATGTGTAAAATGACATTCATGACTTTAAGTTCGAAAACCAGAAAAATCGGACCATGGGAAGGGGGGTTTATGGGGGTTTTAATTTGTCCAAAAATCGGTTTTTTGCATTTTTCACCCTACAATTTTTAAAAAACTTAATTTTGGTTTTGACCATGATATAGAGCTTAAAAAAACAAGTAATTCAGTATTTTGAATTATTAACCTAGGTTAAGTGGTTGCGGAGAAAATCCAAAAAAAACCTGCTCATAAAATCTCCCATGTTAATCTTATGGGAAAAAGGTTTTTGGCTTTTCCTCAGTTTATTTTAATGTAAACATCACATTTGGTTTTACCAATCTGTTCAGTTCCACAAAGCAATCATTTTGGTGTTTAAATTGTGATTCTACGCCCAACCGTTGCAGAGATATTCAAAGTGCTAAACACGGTATGTTGTCCAATGTTATCCTTATGGAGAATAAATAAAATTTGATATCTCGATTATTTATGAATGTATGTTGATGAAACTTGGTATGTGGCTTCACGTAGTACTAGTATATTGATATTTGCACAAAAAATTGATTGTTTCTTGATTATTCCCGTAGCAGCAAACCTGCGTACTCAACCCCCATGTTATTCTTATGGAAAATAAGTAAAATGTAATGACTCCCTTAATTATGAACATAAATTAATAAAACTTGGTATGTAGCTTCACTTGGTTGAGTTATATTGATAATTATATAAAAACCCATTTTTCTGTTCCTTGTTGCAGCAAACCTGCTTTCTCCAGCCCCCATGTTATGCTTATGGAGAATAAGTAGAATGTTATATAGCGCTTATTTATGTTTGAATATTGATGAAACTTAGTATGTGGCTTCGCCTAGTTAAATTCTATTTATATTTGCATGAAAACCAATTGTTTCTGTTCCTTGTTTCAGCAAACCTACGTAATCATCACCAATGTTATTCTTATGGAGAATAATTAAAATCGCTTATATGTGAATATATTTTTATGAAACTTGGTTTGCGGCTTTATCTGGTATTAAGACATATATTATGCATTGGAAATTCGCTGAGTACGCAGGTTTGCTGCGACGGGGGTATTATAGATAGATTACTAGATTTTCCTCATTCTGCCTGTTGTATGCACTGTATGTTACTTATTTTCTAAAGTCTGTTTAAACCTTAGGCTAAATTATTGTTCTGTTATTTACTTGACCGGAGCCACTAGCATCAGCTAGTATGTAATTTAGACAACTGCTAATACATTTAAAATGTCAACGGCAAATAAATTATTTGATTCTTGATTCCTGAATAGCCAAACATTTTGCCTAAACATAACTCACTTTTTTCTAACCGTTTAAATTGGCAGCAATTTTCCTAATAAATATTAATATTTACAGAACACCCTGTTTTCTCAAGTCAAATCAAAATCGTCACAGTTTTTTACATTGTGTAACAGTTTTATAGATGAGAAGTTTGTTTTTCAAAATGGGTTGTGATCCGGCATGGAATGTAAAGTTGTGACGTCACCGCGTGACTCTCACAATATTTACGTTTGCCAGATAGCTGGGATAGTTCCAGAGGTCGGGTAAATTATCATCCAATTCGGCAAACGACCTTTAGTGAGACAGTCCCCTCAATTATTAATTGGTTTTAACTCAGGCACTGAATACATAGCTACAGTCAATTTGAGGGGCTCATCATCGCTAACACCAAAGATAACTGGAATGAATTTTGAATTTTTAACTTTCGGCCAATCTTGAAAATAAATACCAAAATCCTGTTTACTCTGAATACAGTAGCTGCGAGTTGGTTCGGGACAGGATTAGTAATAGTTAGTGGCGGTTGTACGGGATAACCACTCCAAAAGGATATTAGGTAGCCATCGTGACGGAAAACTGGACAGTCACTCCGCAAGGAACATATCTGGGAAGGATATGTCGTCGGGTAAGTTTTGAGAACGTGATCGTGACGTAAGACAGGATTTAAATTGGTTGGTGGCGGAACAGAGAAAGGTTTGCCACCCCACTGGAATCGGGACGTCGGTCGTGACAGGTAAGGTTTGTCACTCCGTAAGGATTATTTGAGCAAGGATATGTTATCTTGTAAATCGTTCAGTACGTCAGAGTGATGTATTTTAGGATTATGTTTGGTCAGTGGCGGATATAGAGAGGTTTGCCACTCCAAAGGAATCGGGTAGCCGGTCGTGACGGATATAGGAATCGTCACTCCGTAAGGAAGACAAAAATCGGTAAGAAAATACCAGTCATGATACAGTAGCCAAAATATGCAATACGTTGGTACAAATAAGATTATACGTTATTATAGAGTAAATATTCTGTGCTGTCGTGGTATGAGATCTATGCCCTAAGTCACAGAAAGGATATAATTGAAAGTGGCAGATTAAATGGAGACCACTTCCAAAGGATTCCGGGTATTCGGTAAGTGACCGGTAGGTGATGTTACTCCGACAGGTGTGAATTTGTGGATAGGATTATTATTATTATATTATAAGCTAGCACAGTGAGCAGGCAAGCAGGTTAGGGTAAGAGCAGTTCATACAATACAAGTAAATAAGTTCAGTGGTCTAGAATGCTCATATTACACTACTCACAAGAGAAAATCTGTTATCATCAACTGTTATTAATTTTACGAAAATATTAGTTCAAGCGGTGGGTCCAAGCAGATACTTCTTACTAACTGATTCAGTTTTATATACCAGCTACCCCAAAGCAAGCGTGCACAGACATGTTAAACACACTATTCAATAAAATAATACTTAAAACCCTTGAGAGAAATTGTTCACACTATATCACCATAAATTCTAATTTATTGTCGTTTAATTATATTTCAAATTACTTTTTATATTACAAAGTAATAAGTGTTTGCCCGTGGCTATATCAAAACAGTTAATAATACCCCCGTCGCAGCAAACCTGCATACTCAGCGAATTTCCAATGGAGATATAAATGTCTTAATACTACATAAAGCCACTTACCAAGTTTCATAAAAATATATTCACAAATAAGCGATATATATACAATTTTAATTATTCTCCATAAGAATAACATTGGGGCTGAGTACGCAGGTTTGCTGCAACAAGGAACACAAAAAATGGGTTTTTATGCTAATATCAATATAACTCAACTAGGTGAAGTCGTATACCAGTTTTTATTCATTTATGTTCATAATTAAGGGAGACAGAGCATTTAATTAATATCCATAAGAATAACATGGGGGCTGAGTACGAAGGTTTGCTGCTACGGGAGGATTATGCAAAAACAATTTTTTGGAGCAAATATCAATAGACCTCAATGAGATGAAGCTGTATACCAAGTTCCGTCAGTATACGTTCATAAATAAGCGAGATAAAAAAATTTTCTTTTCCTCCATAAGAATAACATTAGACAACGTACTGTGTTTAGCACTTTCAATATCTCGGTAACCAATTGACGTAGAGGAATGATCGAAATACCAAATTGTGTGTTTTTTTAAGCTGAATCGAATGGTCAAAACTAACATTTGACTGTTTCAAAAATTATATGTAAAAAATTCAAAAAACCCATTTTTGGGGCACAAAACCCCCCCAAAATACCCCTTCGGATAAGTCGATCTGTCTGGTTTTCGAACTTAAAGTCATAAACGCTGCTTTACATGTTTATACCAAATTTCGTCAAAATCGGATCATTTTTACGAGAGTTATCGTGCTCACGGACACACATATATATATATATATATATATGTATATATATATATACAGTATCGAACGAATGGTGTTTTTGGGGTCTGGGGACCTCAAAACGAAAAGTTATCATGGTCCCGGGCCTAGGTCTTACCATGCCGACTACGGTAATAGCTTCTTCCCTATAGGGGAAATTCGCTAAAACGACAGGTCAAATGAGATACATGGGCTACTGTATCAAACAATTACCAAACTGCAATTAACGTTTTACTTTTCGTAGTAAAAAAAAAAATAGTCTTTGAAAGCAAATCTCAGAATAAACTCAATTAATAAACCCCTTGCCTCGGGCAGATAAAAGCTGCACTATCCATGAATAAGCGAAACAATAAATATTATTTTCTTGTTCTTATTCCAAGTAAATTAAGAAAACGATTGGAAAAATAGGCTCCGTGAGCAGAAAATAAATAAAATATCTTTGTATTTCACGTAATCACTTTAACACAAAAGCAAGGAATATTCGATTCCTACTTTAATAAATGGAAGAAGCTCTGCACTCAGTCACTATCAACCAACGACTCAGATCCTGTTTATCTGTTATCAGCAGGAAAGCTCGGTCGGCGCTGCGCGCAATGCGTGCCGTCCCCGCTATCGTTATCCTGCCGCGCACCGAACCACCTGCGCGGGAAACGTAAACAAAACTCGGCAGCGCCACAATGAAATATTCTGCTTTGACTGAGTCACAGATGTAAATAAAAAGTATATTCTTCTGTTAAATGGATTTACAATAATAACCGTGCTAATGTTACTGGTGAACTAAAATTTATATTGAAAATAATTCTGTGTTAACATTATGCACAATAAAATAATGTACGTAAAATAATAGATCTGTTACAAAGTGAAAGATTGTCTCTAAAGCCATAACATGGTTTTGATTAGGATATTGAAATACTCCTTTTTTTTACCAAAATCGTCAAAGATTCCAAGATATACAAGCAAGGGAACGTCAGAATATTGTTACAATAAAAAATACTAAATATACTTTACTTACAAACAAGACGGCAAACATACATAAAGGATCGTACGAGGCGATCGCTTTAACCAGTTGCACCTCACCAGACCCAATAACAAAATTCCAGAATCAAAATGGCGTACAGCTTATAACCTATTGGCTACCGGAAGTTCCAGAAACAAGTTACGATATTTGAAACCAGAGCAAAATTTGAAACGTTCATTAAACAATTTATTCCTATCCTTCATTTTTATTCTTGAAAATATAAAACTCTCCTCATGCATTGTAACATTTCCTTTCTTACAAATACAGAGGAAACTTCAATGTTCTTCAGTTGTTTGCAAGGCTTAACCAGTTGACTTTATATAGTCATCGTCAGTTTAAATTTCGTTTTGTTAGTTTAGTTACTCATCGTTATTCTTATTAATTGTTTTTTCATAATAAATATTTTTGTTAAAAAACACAGTTTGAAAACATAGTTTCATCTAAGTAAGCAATTTTGAAAACCCCTTCGGTGATTTAATTATTTGCAAATGGACAGTAATATAACCTGGGGAAATATGACTAGTAATAAATCAAACTTACAGACAAGACGTTTAAATTGATTTTACGAAACAAAAATAGCTAACAGTAAAGGTCAAGTTTATATATTTCTAAGCGTAAAAACAACAATGCAATGTCACTGGTATCCCTGTCCTTTCTCTTAAACGTAAATAACACCTTAAGCTAAAATATAGGATGACAGAATCATAAAGGCGGTACTGAAATGTAATATAGTTTTCTTGTAAAAATAATATATGCACAGATTGATACAACTTTTAGTCCAATAAACCAATTGGACTAAATTAAGTGGTTAATTTAATTATATTTACTTTTTATTTGGTACTTAACTCTAAAAAAACATTCAATTTTATAAATATAATTTAAATCTTACAAGTTGTACAAAATACATTCAAATTAACAATGAACCGTATCTTTCAAATGGACTGTAAACAATAAGAACACTGATTGTTTATTTATTTGTTTATGAATGTTATCATATTAAATATCGATTTTTAAATCCTTTTTATGTTAGATGATAAATACAGATAGAATATGTGTAGATATTTGTCTTTAGAAACGTTCAACAAATTACACCAGTGGTGAAAGAAAGACACAAAAATTAGTTATAATAATCAATGATCGTTTTAAAACCTTTTAACCGAATTACCTATGATCATGTTTAACTAAACATGTTCTCTAGACTTTCTCCCAGAAATATCTATCAGATTAAATATGATTACATAAATAAACAAATATTGAATACCTCTCTAACTCAAAACAACAATGTGCAGGCTTAATCTGGCGAATTACAAGTAAACTTGTCACATTATCCCTCGCATGCTAAGTTAGCAAATCCACGTGTAATCCATTCTCTCCCCATCTATCTTACCTCGCAATTCAAGTTAATGGTTCCTTGTTTCATCCTGATTAATTGTGTAAATTAACGATATAAATGTAAACAAATTTAAAAGTAAACAAATTTTAACTACTCTTATAAAATAAACACTGCAATTTTTTCCCAAATGTTATGTATTTTGTACTCCTCTGAAATCTAACAATTTCAAAAAATGTTTAATAATACTCTTTTTTCTACTAGTTGATCACGATATTTTTAATGTTACATTTTAGATTACCTTAAATCGTGTCCACATTTATATTTATTTTTCTATAAAAAAGTAGAAATATCCATAATTTTTCCATTCGTCTCTTCTTCAAATCGCTTTTGATTTATACAGTATCCTACTAACTGAGTATATCCATTACCAACAGAGCCCAGTTTTGTTTTAGTTTTTGCCTTTATTATTTTTAAAATGTCAGTAAATTAGGAAAACCTATTTCAAAAATATACAACTACTAACGATCAGTTTTGACTATTTATAAAGTAATTTAGGCTTCCACTTGTTTTTGTATTACACGTATTCCTTAGCATTTAAACAGTAATATATATTGGCCACAATTACAAAATCCAAATACTAGGTAGCTTTAGCCCCTACAAGCTTACCTGTATCTCACTACTGTAAGATAATTATAATTTTAAATTCTTACTTACCCAACTTATAACCACGAGTGGAACTATTGTATATACATTTTCCGTTTCGTAATTATTTAGCATAATTCACGTACGACGGCTTGCTAAAATAAAATAAAAATGAACAGGAGATAATGATTGATTAATTCTCATAGAACGGCTTTGGACAAGATAATCCGGCTACCACACAACAAGCATTCCACAAACTAATGTTTCTCTCAAAGTTTTAAAATATTTCATTTTTGTGGTATAGTTTTTAAAGTTTTCATTTGATAAAGCTAATTTACATTAACTTGTATTATTTTGAGAAACATTGTGGTATTATTTAGTTTGGGATTTAAATTTCTGTAAGTTTTAATATTTTTATTTTTATTGAAATGTGAACCTTCAATAAAATATTATTTTATTTTGTGCTTTTAAAGTGAAAAAAGTTTATTTTAATTGCAAACTGATTGTTTTTTATAACTATTAAACATAATTTACTCAATTACTTATGTTATTTTGCAAGTTAAAAGGCAAGGTAGCATTCAATACTTTGTGTTTTAAGTTGGAATTGCTTAGAGTATTATATTTTAATCCATAAAGCAGTTATAAATGTCAAAAGTCACTTCTCTTAAGTATTCGCAAGAAATGAACATTACATTGTTTGTTCCGTTGGAAAGTAAAGTGCATGCAATTACCGTTTTGTGACTGCTTCATTCTCAGCCAGCTGCTACAAAAATATTTGTGCTCTGTAAGAAATGTAAAGACCACATTCTATTGGATGGAGGAAAAATAAAACTGTTTTTATGATTAACGATCAAGGATCTTTAGAAAGGAAACATATATATTATGACTAAATTACTGTAGTAACTTGGTTATTTAATTTATGGCAACAATTACTGAACACCTTAGGAAAATTAGAGGTAAACCGATTTAAATATCAGTACAATTCACACTTTATCTAAGTACTGTTCTTTTGTAACCTTAATTTTTCAGTACACATGTTTTCTAATCCAACACCGTAATATGTTTTACCAAAACTATTGTCTATATCATTTAGTGAAAATATTTATTAAATCCGGTATGGTTTAAATTGTGTTGCAATTGTGATATTTTCCTAAAAAAACTTGTAATGCGTATCTTATTTAAAGTATTTTATACTTCTTGAAGGTACTTTGAACTAGAGCCTAGGTAAAAGGGATCAATAACTTGAATTACGTAATTTAAAAAAATTGATTTGCACTGCTTTGTTTATGCTGACTCATATCATAAAATGTGAAAGGCATTAATTTAAGAAATATATATTATTATAAGATAAAGAATACACCCGTTGCAGCAAACATGCGTACTCTGCGAATTTCCAATGCGTAATATATAACTTAATACCACATAAAGCCACATACCAAGTTTCATAAAAATATATTCACAAATAAGCGATATATACAATTTGTATTACTTTCCATAAGAATAACATTGGGGATGAGTACATAGGTTTGCTGAAACAATGAACATAAACAATTGGTTTCTATACAAATATCAATATAACTCAACTAGGTGAAGTCATATAAGAGGTTTTATTAATTTATGTTCATAATTAAGTGAGACATAGCATTTTAATTTTCCTCCGTAAGAATAACATGGGGGCTGAGTACGCAGGTTTGCTACTACGGGAACCTTTAGCAACAAATTTTTTTTCGAGCAAATATCAATAGACCACAACCAGATAAAGCCGTATACCAAGTTTCGTCAGTATATGTTCATAAAGAAGCGAGATATAATTTTTTTCTTATCCTCCATAAGAATAACATTAGACAACGTACTGTGTTTAGCACTTTTAATATCTCGGTAACCGGTTGACGTAAAGGAATGATCAAAATACCAAATTGTGTGTTTTTTAAAGCTGAATCCAATGGTAAAAACTAAAATTTGACTATTTCAAAAATTGTATGTAAAAAGTTCAAAAAACCCAATTTTTGGGGTACAAAACCCCCCCAAAAGACTTCTCTTAAGGTGGAGCGATATGGCTGGTTTTCAAACTTAAAGTCATAAATGTTGCTTTACACGTTTATACAAAATTTCATCAAAATCGGACCTTTTTTACGAGAGTTATCGCACCCACGGACACATATATAATATATAAGGTTGTTTTTGTTTGTCATTCATTTTTACTTTCTCCCTCTATACATAGTATATGGAGAAAGTATTGTTTTCGTCAAAATTTTTGAATATGAGTTGTTAGTGGAAATATTCGTTTTGGTGCTCCCTGAACCCAAAAAAGTGGTTTTTACGTGATGTCTGTCTGTGTGTGTGTGTGTGTGTGTGTGTGTGTGTGTGTGTGTGTGTGTGTGTGTGTGTGTGTGTGTGTGTGTGTGTGTGTCTGTGTGGATGTGTACATATCTAGAGCCCTAACCAATGGGCCGATTTTGATGAAATTTGGTATGTAGGTACTAATCCACGATATCTCCAGGTGTTTTTTCATTTTTTTGAATTTTTTATTTTTAAGGGTAATTATCCCCCAAAAACCGCCAAAAAACATGAAAAATAAAAATTTCTCAAAAACGGCTCGAACGATTTTCATTAAACTTTATTCGTTTGTAGAACTTAAGTTATCCAACAAAATGACACCATCCGCATTCATGTAAAAATTCGGGTTCAGAAATTACAGGACTTAAAACATCCAAAATTCAGTTTTTTGGATTTTTCATAAAAAGACAAAAATATAAAAAATATTACTATTCACCATTAAAAAGAGCTCAAAAAACTAAATAATTTAGTATTTTGAATTACTATTCTACGATTGCTGGTTTCGGAGAAAATTGAAATTTTCATTTAGCGGTAAACGCAATACGTTGTCCAATGTTATTCTTATGGAGAATACAAAAATTACTATTCCTCTCTTATTTACTGATCAATTTCATTCAAACTAGATATGCTTGTCAATTTAGCATTGACCAACAGATTTAATTCGAAATATGTTGCCCCTTAATAACCCTGGTGGGAACAGGGGGCATTTCCCCTCTTAAAACCACGAGTGTAGCAATGGATTCTGTAGTGCCTCCAAAGCAGGGATTTGGGTGGATTTTTTTTAAAACAACTTGTTTACAAGATTTTCTGTACATTCGACCGTGCTTTGTATTCTATATTTAGTAAATAAAAAGTAATTTATTCATTAAAGTTGGGCTAAAAGGGAGAAAGTATGTGTCAGTTTCCTGATACCGTTTATTTGTGCTTGATAAAGAGAATATCTTGAAATATTGCAACAAAATGGTGTTAATTTCCTAAATGTCTATATATATATATATATATATATATATATATATATATATATATATATATATATATATATATATAGTTTCGAATCAATAGTATTTTTGGGGTCTGGAGACCTCAAAACGAAAAGTTATCATGGTCCCGGGCCTAGGTCTTACCATGCCGACTACGGTAATAGCTTCTTCCATATAGGGAAATTCGCTAATATGAAAGCGTAATTGTATTTATGTAATATTAACAGTACTATGTACAGGCTTTGAAAATTCCATAAGAGTAATAAAATTAAAAAGTTGACTAAAATATATTTACAAGTGTTTTTCGTTTACAAAGAGGACCAAATACAACGTTCTTAGTTAAGAGATTTTTAGAATAACACATTTTCTTTTATTACGCTTCATACCCCTGACCCCAACTGTTATAAAAATTGTTTAGAAACAATCATGAGTATTATTCACAACATTAAGGATACGAGGGGTGCTGAGACCTTCACAGTAACAATGTGGCATGTGGCCTGAAGTACAGTCTGTGTCCCACACAATAGTCAAGTACAGTCTGGTGATACATAAGGTCGTCCAAACCTCAACTACTTCCCCTCCATAGTTAATATACCGCTGTGTTATACGCTAATTTTACTTGCAATTAGCAAGTAACTTACAATTACAGTTAAAGAGTAGTTTATATTTAGTTTCAGTGTACACTGATCATAAACTATTATTCTGTCTCTATTAAGCATATTTGTTTCAAAGCTTAAGATACAGTTTCTATCGACGGTACTATAAACAGACGGTTGTTTTTTAACTGTTACATAATGGATTGCGTAACTAAACACAGTTCAATATGGTCCTTTTTATTTCATATTGTCTAATTGTCAGTTAATGTTGCAGTATTCACCTGTGATGTACTTTTGCTATATAAATAGTGGTACTTACAATTAAGAAAACACCATTTATATCCTAATACATTCAGAGGATATTTTGTCTTTTAACTAATTACTGTTGTGTTCATAACAAAGGTAATTTGTCAAAAAACAAAAATATTTCTCACTATTACAAGACGATTCCTGTCAAGGAGAAGGAACAGTTGCTCAGTATTATCAGCCACAGAGAAGTTAAATGTCATGTCACAGCATCCATTTCTAACAGTATACAGCGCCAAACAGGTTAGACATTATTGTAGCTTGGAGGGACAATGTATTTCCTATTGACTATTCATAACAAAATATTATTGCAATATTTAAGGTCGTCGTTTTGTTGGAGGATGTATAGGCAGTTAACATGCAGAGATGCACTGAATAATGATAAAAGGGACTTTTATAGATTGACAAAAAGGTTATGCCTTTATTTGAATGGAAACCTAATTTTCCATAATCCTTTTATAGGTATTATATATTTATTTTTTAAATCTTAAATTTTGAATTCAGAAAGAATCTCTCGAAAATTTTCTCTTGGTCACAATTTTAGCCAAATATGTTTATCAAAGTTTTATTTGCATTATGTTATTTGTTTTGTAAAAATATATATTATTTTAATTATATTTAATAGTTTTGTACTTCTTACTGTAAACTGTATTTTAGGTAACTAGTAAATGATTTTGTAAAGATTATAACTTTCCTAACAATGGTTTTTAGCGAAAAGTGAAAATTAAAATATTATCTGGATAGGGTCTAGTGCTGTGTTTTATAAATAACAACATGGCACTTTTATTCTGACATATTTATTCCTCTTCTATGAATATTACATGTAATTACTTTATGGTCTAAAATATATTTGATCAAAATAAATGTTATTGAGCGGGTAATAAAGTGAACACCCATGTTCTTTGGGGAAAGGGAAGCAAGTGGATTTGTCACCGTCATTTTGTTTACTCCACAATTCCGCACTAATTTGTAATAATAATTTAACCTACTCTGTATCGCTAACAGTTTTCAGGATCCTAATGTGAACATTTCCAAATTAAAATACCGTATTATAATATATGTCGAGCATCGTAACACATAAAATCGACTTACAATCGTAAATTGGAGTAAATGACACTTAAAAATAATCATGGAAAGAGTGAACCACTTAGTTACATATATAAAATACATATAACATTACACATTAATTATTACGTTGTAAGTAGTTTGTATCTAGTAGTTTATTTTACAGGACGCATAGTGTAGAGTCTAAATATGACAATATTGTTATTGAAAACATTATTTAAATTGTATTGTTCTTACTCCATTTCATCGTTTAAGTAAATTTTCATACATTTACGTTTGTTTTAGGATTAATTATTAAAGATTTAGTTCCGGTGTGACATAATGGACGTTTTACACTAGCCATGCCACTACAGTAGTTTTGTAATGGTGATTTACCTTATAATAAAAGTTAATTAACTCAACACATCGTACCATATTTTAATTTGCATATTATAATTTGGTAACAAAATATTGTGATATATATATCAAAACGTTTTTGGAAATGATAAAGGAAATGATTGTTAGATTGAAAGTTTGACCTTTCAAGTTGGAATTCCTATAGGAACAGAAAACCCTAGAGGACTAAAGAAATTCCACGAGTATTTTAGGATGAAATATCTCTCTTCAGTTGGAACTCAAAGCACAGAAGAACTTTATATTCTTTCTAAATATTGTATTTTGAGAAAATTCAATAACAAGTTTCGTATCTCCGAGTATCATTTATTTTTGGAGAGAGCAGCTATTTGTGAGCTTTACACCCAATGAAATCCTTAATTGTCATATTTAACAATTTCTAAGTGAACAGAAAATTTGCAATAAAAAATAAGTAAACCAACAAAACAGCCTGTAGCGAAGAACGAGGCACGAAAATTATTGGACAAGCAAACATAAAGTTTATGTTTATGAAAGGTAAGCTAACTATTTAAATTAATAATAGATCACAATCCTATTTCGACTTTGAAAACAAAATTTAACAATAATTAAATAGAGATAGTATTACCATTTATGCCGTAACCACTTGAATCCTCACACAATATCCATTCAACAATTTTAACTATAGCCCAAGGATATGTTATTAGTCTTGTTATTGTTATAATTTATACTATTTATTGAAAGGTAAATCGGGAAAGATTTTGGTAAGAATAAAATAATCAAGTAGTATAATTATACAGGCGTATATGTTCATTGAAAACTTTTCAGTTTCGAATACAAAACACTACTTAGTCAATGATTGCCATTCAGTCAATAATAACGAAATAAATTTGTGAAAATGATTGGCCAACACTAATTAAGTTTTCTTTCTAAATAAATCAATTAATTTTAAATTAGGACAAAGCTCAGTAAAAATGTGTTTAGCGAATTTCACCTATAGGGAAGAATATATTACCGTAGTCGTCATGGAAAGATATGGGCCCGGGACCATGATAACTTTTCGTTTTGAGGTCCCCAGATACCAAAAACACCGTCCGTTCATAACTTAATATCACAGTTTATCACGGTTTATCAGTGTTGTGTGTGTATATCACAGTATATACATATATGTATATAAAATGGTACTGTATTTAGATATGTTTATACACACAGTATATGTATATAAATATATATATATATATATATATTTATGTAACAGTACTGTGATATTCACACACAACACTGATATATATATATATATATATATATATATATATATGTCTGTGGTTGTGATAACTCTCATAAACATTTTCCGATTTTAATGAAATTTGGTACAAACATGTAAACCAACATTTATGACTTTAAGTTAAAAAACCAGCCGGATCGCTCCATCCAAAAGGGTATTTTCGTGGGGTTTTGTACCCCAAAAATGGGTTTTTTGAGTTTTTAACAATTTGGTGTTTTGATCTATGTCAATTGGTTCCAGAGATATTGAAAGTGCTAAACACAGTACGTTTTCCCGTGTTATTCTTATGGAGAATAAATAAAATTGTATATCTCGCTCATTTATCAATTTATTCTAACGAAACTTGGAACATTGCTTCATATCGTTGTAGTCTTTTGATTTCTGCACAAAACTATTTTTTTCCGATAGTTCCCGTAACAGCAAACCCGCGTACTCAGCCCCCATGTTATTCTTATGGAGAAAAAGTAAAATGTTATCTCCGTTAATTATGAACATAAATTAATAAAACTTGGTAAGTGGCTTTACCTATTTGAGTTATATTGATAGTTGTATAAAAACCCATTTTTGTGTTCCTTGTTTCATCAAACCTGCACACTCAGCCGCCATGTTATTCTTATGGAGAATAATTAAAGTGTCATAAATCGTTTATTTATTAATGTATATTGATGAAACTTGGAGTTGTGCTTTATGTGTTAATAAGGTACATAAATTTGCATTAGAAATTTACTGAGTAAGCCCTCCCCGCGTTTTATATAAATGAAGAGAGTATGATTTTCCTCAAAAAATTATAATATCAGTTATTGGTGGAAAAGTTTGTTTGATGCTCCACAGTGATACCTAACGTTCGTCCACAGTGCTCCACAGTGTCCGTCAGATTACGTTCAGACATAAAGATCATTAGCCCGAATTTGATAACATGTTGGCTTAAGGTGCAATTCATTGGTATATCCAATTTGTTCCACCTTTTTATTTCAAAGGGTCATTATATCCCAAAAATCACTAACATATACTCAAAAACGGCTATAGGGGGTTCAAAAAACGTTGTGGTTTACAGTTTTTTCAGGTCCCTAACAAAAATGAATGGCCAGTACTGGTACAATTAATTTTTGTGATCTGTTATTTAGCAGCTACATCAACGATATGACTTATTGTTTAGAATATTATAGCTAGAATATTCTACATTGTAGCTAGATAACTGATTCAATAGTATCAATAAGTCTACACTTTTTACATAAAACACTGTAGGATACCAGTTGTGCATGAATGAAATAGTATATTTCATCACTAGGGCCGAAAGTGACGCTTTTCGATACGAGCTCAAGTTTAACGAAAATGAGCGAGGATCGAAAAGCCACTTTTGGCCCATCTGATGAACTATATTTTTCGTCTTACTGCACAATATATTAAGCTAACTGCTTTCTCAATACTAATATTTTACAACTTGTTTACCTTTATAGCTTGCTCCCAAAATGGCTTCCATCTTGTTCTTGCTATTTAAAACAAACAGCTGTTACTACATATGTATTCAACTTTTGTCTGTTACGTTTGTGTTTGTGTTAGATTAGACTAACTATAACGATCGGTATATCGAATGCTGTGGACTATCTATTGCAAGAAGGAATACTTTAGTCAACCGTTTCGAGCTATATCAGGAATCAGACTCGCTGCGAACAGCGTTATCAATTTATAAGCTTATCTTCTCCCTGAGGCATAATTAAATATTTATTCACATTCTTGACATAGTTTAGTTTTTGTTCAATTTTAATAGATTATTATTTTTGCCTCAGGTGTAGTAGAAAGTTTTGTTAGATTGTCGATACACAACTGAAAATATCTGTTAACACTACAATATACTACTATATATTAGGCTAATCTAAATACAAATAATTACAAAATAATAAAAATTGACTTTACAATCAACCATTTATTGATATATTTATTTTTAACCTCCCTAGGGCTTTCCGCCTTAGGGCTTATCCTTTTCCACCCTAGGGCTGAAAAGAACTACTTTCGCCCCGCAACGCAAGTATTGAGAACAGCCGTTTTCCAAGCAGTATGACGAAAATAGTTTGTTATATGTAATAAGGAGATTTTATATTTTAAAAACAAAACCAGACTCTTTATTATACAGGTACAATCTCAGGCAGCAGACCCTTTGAACCTATTCATTTGCAGTTAAATTCATATAAATGTTCTCTGCATGTTTATTTAACAGATACTTTTCCTAAATAATAAATATTTAACTAGCCCTACAAAATCTTGCCTGTTAAGCATTTTTCTTATTCAAAAGATTCTCATGAAATTGTTTTAAGGCATATGCAAGTGTAGGACATCAAAGGTCATACATTATTAAATAATCCAGCAACATATAATCATTATGGAAATAAGACCATAAAATGAACAGGTTTTGCAAAGAACCATTCTTTACACTCAATATGAGCCCACTCTATGAGAGATCTCTCTTCCAGATTTTTTTTTATTTGTGAAAAGTATATGTGTGTGTGTGTGTTTAACATATAATGTAAGCAGTTGTCTAAGCTTTTTTTTTACAGTTTGAAACAGAACTGAAATATTACTAAGCTAAAGCTTGGACTGCTGGCAAGGATGTGATGAGTCTGTAGTGGCTAACTATTACGCGGTGGTGACGAGAGACTTGAGGAGATGGTGTGAAAGGTTGATTCCGTCTCATAGATGATTTCCCCTAAATATAGTTTTGTTCTACTTTAACCTCGACTTTTTTAAGCAGACGTTTTTTTACTGTGCTTAGGGTACATGAAAGGAGGTAAAAGTATGTAGCCTATAATGTAATGTTTGGTTTTAAATCACCCATAATATTAAATTACAAAAATCGAATATATTTAGCTTAGCATGTTCTTTACGGTTCCATCACAACCCATGCTCTCGGAGAGGATCTTTCGGAATGACGTTGACGTCGAAGAGAACGCACCCTCTCATAATAGGCTCAATAATGTGAAGAATCTTCTCGGTGAGTCGGAATCGGCCAAACGGAAGTTTTGGAAACTGAGATAATGTGGCTCCGGAAACATCTTCATTTTGGAAATGGAACGATCCCTGGAAAGCGGGAGTGAGTTATAACGATTAATCGTTTACGACCAAACTACCTGGAAATTAATTTGTATATATATTTTTATATATATATTTAAAATAACAAACATGTCCGCTTGCTGCACTTAGCGATTGTAACTTTTGAACATGGGTACAAAAATATAAGGTAAAATATATTATAATAAAAAAATAAAATAAATATTTGTAATTCGAAATCTAATTGGCAACCAAAAATATAAAAAGGCAACTCTACAGGAAAAAGGCTCTCTGGTAGTTATTTAAATTTTGTTAAACAAATTGTATTCTATATTAATAGGTATTTATTTCACTATCAGATCGTATAGACTTGCTTTCCAGATATGTATTTCCAAATAATTTATCCTTAAATGTTATACTACACATTATTTTATGGAATTAATCTCCACGTTATGACGATCATATACAAAGTACCCACATTCGTAACAGGGCACCTGGCAGGGGTCTGCAGCAGGGTGAACAGTTCTGGAAGCGTCTCCAATGTGTTCTGGCAGCCATCAGAGAAGTTTTCACTTGCGAGAACATGCCACCTGTCACCAGCCCACATCTCCAATGTGTACGTTCCCTGCAAGTGTTGACAGATTATTGTTTAACATATTTTGTTAAGCTTGCGAAATGTCAAGCATACTATAGAATATGTCGACGTGAGAACATTGTTTTCTATTATTCTGAAATTATTTTAACTGACTTGCACTCCAACGTGTAATATTTAATTGTTAAAATAATATTTTATTAAAGTGCAAACATACTTGCAAATGAACGTCAATAATCATTACAAAGATAACATATAAATACAGCAAACAACACAGTATTTTGGTTGTATGTAGGTGGTAAATTAAGTTCAATACTTCCAAATTAGCCTAGGCAAATTAGGATAGTTAGCGGAAAGTTTAGGTACAGCCCTAATCACATTTATTCTCTATGGTTTTTGGGTCACTGAACACGAATCTGAGGTTTGCTAACAGATATTATGCCCGGAACATATATGCGAAATCGTCCAAATTTGGTAAATGCATTTGGTTTTTGAGCCAAATCTCAGTAATTATGCGGTTTTTCGAAAATACCGTTCTTTGCGAGATTAAACTGGGCACAATTTACTACATGTTTCATACATAATAACTCTTTCTAAAACCAACCGTTTCGCCGCTAGATCGCACCAAAGCTTGGCAGATATTTATTGCAGGCGAGGCTTATGGTGTGGACACAATAGTTTGTTTATTTTTATAAGTATTTCATTATGTTTAATGTCATAAATGATCAAAATTTTCGCAACATGGGTCGTTTCCACGGAAACTAGATGTAAAACGACTGAATATATACAGCGTTATTTTTTTAACATTTTTTTAGATTTTAGCCATTTTGTAGTGCTCTCTAGCGGCGTAACGGTTGGTCGTACAAACAATTATTATGTATGAAACCTTTAGTAAACTTTTTAGTAAACTCCTTGCATTTTGCAAAGTATAGTCTTTTCGAAAAAACTCATATTTATCGAGACTTAGCCCAAAAACCTAAAAGATTTACAAAATGTAGAAGTTTTTTGCAAAAAACAACACTGTTCCGGGCATAATATCTCTCAGCAAACCTCGGATTCGTGTTCAACGACCCACAAAACATAAAGAATAAATGTAATTAGGACTGAACCTAAACTTTCCGCGAACTGCCCGTTTTATTTTTAAGTTGACTAGCCTAAATACATAGTGGGCAATTGTATACATATACAAATTTAAAAAATGTTTCACTCTTCTTTTTGTCTTGGCAGTATAAACTTTAAGTTCAATGTTAAAAGAAAAATTATACAAAATAGAAGTTTGAAATGCCTGTTCCGTCAAATAATCTGATGTAGTTGGGAGACACATCTTCAGGTCTGAACATCAACGGATGTAGTTGGGAGACACATCTTCAGGTCTGAACATCAACGGATGTAGTTGGGAGACACATCTTCAGGTCTGAACATCAACGGATGTAGTTGGGAGACACATCTTCAGGTCTGAACATCAACGGATGTAGTTGGGAGACACATCTTCAGGTCTGAACATCAACGGATGTAGTTGGGAGACACATCTTCAGGTCTGAACATCAACGGATGTAGTTGGGAGACACATCTTCAGGTCTGAACATCAACGGATGTAGTTGGGAGACACATCTTCAGGTCTGAACATCAACGGATGTAGTTGGGAGACACATCTTCAGGTCTGAACATCAACGGATGTAGTTGGGAGACACATCTTCAGGTCTGAACATCAACGGATGTAGTTGGGAGACACATCTTAGTAGTGTGGGTTTGTAGGTTTTGCGCCGGAAGTGACGTCACATCCGGTGAGTGACCGGATGCGCTGAGTCATGAAAGACGTCATCTGAGGCTGAGCCAGTGACGTAGGCGGTTTTGTGACGAAATGAGTAAAAGTTCAAAGTTCAAGGTCACGGTGAAGTTTTTTTAAAAAAATCTACCTCGCACTCGTAAAACGATTGTGATTCGATAGTTGTCATTCGATAAAATATCGAATGAAAACAATCGAATGAAGCAATCGAATGATACGAGTACGAGGTAGAACAATTACAAATATTATTTTATTTACAATAATTCATATTACAAATATTACTTTATTTACAATAATTCATGTTTACAATAGTTCCCCGTTGTTCGTTGTCATCGATGTTGTTGATCCGGACGAGTTGCGGCCATCACTTTGCTTTCTGAAGAAAGACGGTAGATACTTCGATCACTGCGCAGAGTCCATGTTGTGTTTTTGACACCTATCTGTTCTGTTAGGTGTTTGCATTTCATTGCTGTCAGGAGGAAAGAATACGTGACGGCAATGAAATAGAAACATCTATCAGACCTTGAGTGAAATGATATTGTTATTTTGTGAAGAGCGACTCGGAGAGCTCGATGTTCACCGGTCGAGAGCCGGAGGTGTACTGACTATTCGCTAGCTAGCGTTTTTGGTATCAAACAAAATGGTGGGGGTAAAAGTGTAGTAGAACGAAGCAGATGGTGGACAGCAGATGGGCGGCGGCAGGTGGCAGGCGGCAGGTGGCAAGTGTGCGGCAGATGGTAGTCCCCCACTACACCAGTCCCCCACTACACCAGTCTCCCCACCAAGTTTTACATCGCACAATAACTAGTTTACATGTGTTAGTTAGGGTTTAGCTCTTAGACTGTCAAGACCTTACCTCCGTAACTAAAAACCTCAATAATGTTTGCGCTTCAACGCTGTATAAGTATAACAGCTACTATGATCTAAACCGGTGCATGTATTCATATGGTTCTTTTTGCGTAGCAAACAACTGGTTAAAAGTGTTTCAACCTCAATTATTCTTCGACGAAACCGCTCATTGTCCACTAAAAGTGTAGACCTTCTGTCTTCATCGTCAGGGAAGTAGAAAGTAGTGTCAAGGGGACTACTGAAGGTCACCTTCCTCATGTTCCTGTAAAACTGCGACATTTTTCAGACCGTCTAGGTAGATGTTCATACGACAAGAGCTGGAAGAATAATGATGTAGCGTTATCGTGTATAATAGGCATCTACCCCCACCACAACGTTACCTTGTCCTTCAAACCATCGTTTTTACGCCACGGATGCTATACTGTTGGTTAGATTTAAATTTAAATTGCACCTACTTGTTCGCCTTGTCAAGCTGCGTAATTGAAGTACCCACATGTTAGACCTTGAACCAAAAACAAAGAAGTTATTTAGGTTTGTCCATGAAAATAGTTGTTTTTTCGCTGTTGCTGCTATACCCTTTGTTGGATCTGAATTCTGTTTGCACCAACTTGTTCGTCTGATCAATCCGCGTAATTTGAGTACCCACTTAATATATTTTAAACCGTAAATAAAGAAGTTATTTAGGCTTGCCCTTGAAAATAGTTGTTTTTCGCTGTTGCTGCTATACCCTTTGTCGGATCTGAATTCTGTTTGCGCCAACTTGTTCGTCTGATCAATCCGCGTAATTTGAGTACCCACTTAATATATTTTAAACCGTAAATAAAGAAGTTATTTAGGCTTGCCCTTGAAAATAGTTGTTTTTCGCTGTTGCTGCTATACCCTTTGTCGGATCTGAATTCTGTTTGCGCCATCTTGTTCGTCTGATCAATCCGCGTAATTTGAGTACCCACATGACATACTTTGCACAAACTGTGTACCCCCCCCCCCCCCCCCCCCCCTTTTTTGGGTCATGTTCAAGGTCAAGGTCAAGGTCAAGGACCTTGGGACTTAGAAATTTTCACAAAGTGGGCTGCACACAAACATAAGACTAATAGTCTCCTGCCTATGTACAGGCCAAGTCCCTAACTTGAAATGCTTAGGGTGGTCCTGAAAAGGACCGTTTGTGTTTGAAGGAGATGGTGGATAAGGAGCGGTGAGCGGTAGTCAGTGTTTATTTTTCCTTTGTAACCCACTTTACTTGTCCCTTCTGCCGTACTAAAATCAAGCCGCACTTGGTCTCAGGAGGTGGCAGAGTGGACCTTGGAAGGTGGACCTTGACGTAACGGCCGCCGCCAAAGAGGTGTTGGAGTAGGTACTCATCATCGCTGATCTTCCCCACAAGTAGATACTCCACGTTTAATTTCAACTGCGCAAACTTGACGGCGACAGACTCCAGCGGCGTTACCAACTCGGTAAGTTTCACCGCAGCCGTCCTCTTCATTATTTCCTCAACAGTTGGTGGCGGCGATGAAGGTCGAAGCGATGAAGGGCGAGGTGATAGCGATGGTGAAGATGCAGTGGACGTCGAAGGCCGTTGGTCGAAGTAAAGTGGGTGGTTTCGAAAATTCTTCCGTATGCAAGATTTAAAAGAACTAGGTCTTTTGAATCCGCTCCTTTTTTCCGAAGACTTCTTCAAAGTCTCCTTCAAACGTTGCAGTTTCTCGGGTGTAATGGGAGAAGACATAGCGCAGAGGTGTATTCAGTTCGCAAGGCAAAGCTGGAATGAGGTACCAGACGGAGCAAAGCGGGTCGCCAAGTGTAACCGTGACATTTCCATATACGGGTAGAAAGCTAAAAACCGGTCTACATCCGGTTCCCCTTCCCCCGTGACGACACAACCTCCCCCCCCCCCCCCCCTTTGGGTCATGTTCAAGGTCGCACCCCCCCCCCCCCTTTTGGGTCATGTTCAAGGTCACCCCCCCCCCCTTTTTGGGTCATGTTCAAGGTCACCCCCCCCCCCTTTTTGGGTCATGTTCAAGGTCACCCCCCCCCCCCTTTTTGGGTCATGTTCAAGGTCACCCCCCCCCCCCCCCCCCGTGACGTAACATCCCCCCTTCCGCTTCGGTGACGTCACTTTGCCTTTATAAGCGGGAGCAGTCCGCAGTCTCGTCGCAGTAGCTTGCCGCCCGCTGTTTGGGTATACGTCCCAGTGGGTTGCACTCTGCTGCAGCGTAGGTCTGTTAAGTGTGCGTTGGGCCCGACGCGCAATTAAGAGATCCGCGCCCTTGCATGTTTAGTTAGTTTGTTAAGCATGTTAGATAACGCTTGTAGTTTGCTGCTAGGTAATGTAGTTAGTCTAATATATGTTAGTGTTTGGTATCGGTTTGAAGTGTCTTATTTACTAATGAAATATGTACTCCCGGCCCTACAGGTCCCTCAACAACCTTGGTCAAAACTTGGGTTCGCAGCAGCCTGACGCCGGGTGTTTGGGTCTACGTCCCACCGGGTTTCAGTGATACTGTTGACCTTTGCAAAACCGACCTTGGTTGTTCTTGTAAAAGTAACGTTAACTGATTAATTTTGTTTACATAGTTGATGGTAAAGTCTTTATTTTCAAAGTAATGTATCTTGCTTCTCATCCTTTTCCTAACCCCTCTAAGGTATGGCGCGCAAACCGACCTTGTGTCAATACGGCGCGTAAACCGGTTGACATTTCCCATCTTAGCCTGAGAAAACTGTGTAAAATATAAAGTCAGTCTCTTGTTTAAAATCAGTCTCTTGTTTGTTGTCTTTTGTCCCCTTCCCAAATACAGAGCGGGGAATAGAGCAGTATGTTATGCTCTATTCCCCGCTTTGGCTTCATGTTCAGATGACCTTGGGACTTAGAAAATTCACGTACAAAGCGGGGAATAGATCGGTTTGTGGTCCAAGTGAGAATCAATTACTGCTCTATTCCCCGTTTCAATAATATGACCAAACGACCTTGACCCACTTCGGGACTTAGAAAATCCTCGTATTGTAATATATCCCCCCCCCCCCCCCGACGTAACATCCCCCCTTCCGCTTTGGTGACGTCACTTTGCCTTTATAAGCGGGAGCAGTCCGCAGTCTCGTCGCAGTAGCTTGCCACCCGCTGTTTGGGTATACGTCCCAGTGGGTTGCACTCTGCTGCAGCGTAGGTCTGTTAAGTGTGCGTTGGGCCCGACGCGCAATTAAGAGATCCGCGCCCTTGCATGTTTAGTTAGTTTGTTAAGCATGTTAGATAACGCTTGTAGTTTGCTGCTAGGTAATGTAGTTAGTCTAATATATGTTAATGTTTGGTATCGGTTTGAAGTGTCTTATTTACTAATGAAATATGTACTCCCGGCCCTACAGGTCCCTCAACAACCTTGGTCAAAACTTGGGTTCGCAGCAGCCTGACGCCGGGTGTTTGGGTCTACGTCCCACCGGGTTTCAGTGATACTGTTGACCTTTGCAAAACCGACCTTGGCTGTTCTTGTAAAAGTAACGTTAACTGATTAATTTTTGTTTACATAGTTGCTGGCAAAGTCTTTATTTTCAAAGTAATGTATCTTGCTTCTCATCCTTTTCCTAACCCCTCTAAGGTATGGCGCGCAAACCGACCTTGTGTCAATACGGCGCGTAAACCGGTTGACATTACCCATCTTAGCCTGAGAAAACCTTGTAAAATATAAAGTCAGTCTCTTGTTTAAAATCAGTCTCTTGTTTGTTGTCTTTTGTCCCCTTCCCAAATACAGAGCGGGGAATAGAGCAGTATGTTATGCTCTATTCCCCGCTTTGGCTTCATGTTCAGATGACCTTGGGACTTAGAAAATTCACGTACAAAGCGGGGAATAGATCGGTTTGTGGTCCAAGTGAGAATCACTTACTGCTCTATTTCCCGTTTTAATAATATGATCAAACGACCTTGACCCACTTCGGGACTTAGAAAATCCCCGTATTGTAATATATATTTGGAGGGGGAAATGTTTTATATACTGCAACAGCGTGGCAAAAATCATCATATCGCTATGGAAGCTGTAGGTGTAAACACTTGGCTTGTTCCTTCTGAGCTTGCTTTGTCAGAAGCATTTCTCACTATCCTTGCTTTTGAGTATCGAGGGATTAACTTAAAAGTAGAGATGGAGCTTAGACCGTTACACAGAAATGATGTGTATTGTGTTTTGATGATATGGCAATCACCTTCCAACATGGAAATTTTCCATTTTATCAAAACATTGTACAATGAATTTTGTGTAAAACGGATAACTATGACCCTTGTTTGATCTTAGAGCTATCTTGCGTTTCTTAAAAAGTAAAATAGCAAAGGTAAATCCTTTGCTATTTTACAAAACAGTTTACTTGACCTTGACCCAGTTAACGAACTTGGAATATATCAATGTGCACTTTATAACGTCGCAACAATAGTGTAACCCCCCCCCCCCCCTTTACCTCCCACCACGGATCGTCGGCTATAAAAGCGGAGGCTGACCGCAGAGGTCTCACAGTCTCAGGCTGACAGCCTAGCTAGCTGTTCGCCTTAGCTGTCTGTAATAGCATCTTTAGTATATAGGTGGTACCCCTGTATACTAAAGATTCTACCTTAGCATATTAGTATGTTATGCATGTTAGTTTGTTTGTTAGATTATAGCTTGTAGTTTGCTGCTAGTAAATGTAGTTAGTGTTGGTGTTTGTAATTATTTGTGGTGTTGGTCTTTGAAGTGTTTTATTTACTAATGAAATATGTACTTTTCTTTTACGCTTTAAAACTGATCTTGGTCAAAACTTTGGTTCGCAGTTGCCTGGCGCCCGTTACTGACCAACGTCCGACTGGGTTTCAGGATGTTGTTGACCTTTGTAAAACCGACCTTGGTTGGTATGTCCTTTTCTTACACGCTATAACTAACCTTGGTCAAAACTTTGGTTCACAGTTGCCTGGCGCCCGTTACTGACCAACGTCCGACTGGGTTTCAGGATGCTGTTGACCTTTGTAAAACCGACCTTGGTTGGTCTTTGTAAAATTAACTTTAACTGATCAGTATGTTTCTCATCCTTTTCCTAACCCCTTACAAAAAGGTATGGCACGAAAACCGACCTTTGTCAATACGGCCATGCAAACCGGTTGACATTACCCATCTTACCCTCGAGAAACTTTTGCAAATACTCCCTGCAAACTATCTGTAACTTCCTTTTGTTTGGATAAATTAATAAAAGGTTCTGTTATCAGGTTTATTGCCTATAACTGTGACCTTTCTTCAAAATTCACTTCCCTAATACAGAGCGGGGAATAGAGCAGTTTGTGATCCAAGTGGGAATCACTTACTGCTCTATTCCCCGTTTTGGCAACATGTTCAGATGACCTTGACCCACTTCGGGACTTAGAAAATTTTTGTTTGGTAAGATAGTGGAAGATGTATTTATTTCCTACAACAAGGATTGGGTGTTCGTAAAACTGAAGAGATAAAAATAGATGTGGAACCAATCCCTTTGAAGAGAGAAATTTACCGACTATTACAAGAGGGGTTTGCCTTGTGTCTTTATTACACTACACGTTAGGATGAACCAGCTATATTCATTGTAAAAGGGTGGGGGTAAACAGATATAAGGCAGTCGGCTTCGGAGTATAGTTATTATTCAGCTATGGATAGCCCAGGAGGGTCGTCTAGCTTGGATGTTAAAGGCAAGGAGGAGAATGATAAAGAAAAAAGAAGGCGTGCTAGAGAGAGAAGAAGGATTGCAGTATTGAATGAAGCCTATAATTTATTAAGAACAAAATTACCTTTTCTTGAACCAAAAGCTTCAAAACTTTCTATTATAACACAAGCCATAAAATATATTGAAATGTTGGAAATGTTATCACAAAATGCATCATTTCAACTGCCTGAAGAATTGCTAACAATAGAAATTGAAAAAACTTTCTTCAACTAACTAACTAAGAGTCTTTGGAAATACTGAACAGCGGAAGACAGAACGGGGAATAGATCAGTTTGTGGTCAAAGTGAGAATCACTTACTGCTCTATTCCCCGTTCTGGTAATATTTTAAGGTGACCTTGACCCACTTACAGAACTTTATACTTTGTTAGTATTAAATTGTTCATATATTGATGCGATAATACCCCTTCCCTATAACA
Organism: Allygus modestus; assembly: GCA_963675035.1. Taxonomy (NCBI): domain Eukaryota; kingdom Metazoa; phylum Arthropoda; class Insecta; order Hemiptera; family Cicadellidae; genus Allygus; species Allygus modestus. Next base: position 86,081,726 of record OY776116.1, read on the forward strand.
ACTTACCCCCACCACTTAAATCGGGGGTATAAAAAGAGGTTTTTCATCAGTGCTTATCTCATTCTCCTACTTGTGTTATCACTAGAATATATAGCAGCTATGTCACCAAAGGATAATATATTTCCTTCTGCAAAATCAATCGTGGGAAATATAAAACATATTATAATTGAAAGTGAGGATGAAAATGAAGACGAATTGGGAGATGTTGAATTATTAATTGATATGGATGCAATGGAAGATCTTGAATTATTAAGTGATATGGACAGTGATGATCTTGAAGCAGGATATATGGAACAAATTGAATTGTTAAGTGACGTGGAATCTGAAACCTATAGAATCTATCAGCATCTTCTCTGTTCTGAAGAAATACATGATGAAACTCCAACCACTAGTAGTAGTAGTTTGGATGGGTTATTTTTAGATAGTGCACGAGGGGTATATCATATTCGTCGACGACTATTTCTTTCCGATGTTTCTGATACAACTGATTCCGACTCATCAAATGAGTCTGATTAAGTGTTTTTTTTCTTGTCAACTGTCAAACTTTAAATACAGAGCGGGGAATAGACCAGTTTGTAGTCAAAGTGAGAACTACTTACTGCTTTATTCCCCGTTTTGGTAATATCGTTGTATAACCTTGACACATTTACAAGACAGAAAATATTTACCAAGTTTAAAATATATTAAATTTTCCTGTAGGAGAAAATTGACCTTGTTAAATACATAGCGGGTAATAGATCAGTTTATGGTTTAAAATGAAATCATTTACTGCTCTATTCCCCGTTTTGGCAAATATGTTCAATGACCTTGACCTAAATACAGAACTTTGTAGCCTCCAGCTACAATAGTAAATATAAAATATAAAAAAATAGTAAACTTAACGTAATACGTACCCCCCACCACTTTTGCTAGGGTATAAATAGAGGGGCATTTGCAGTGTTGTTCATTATTGCCTTGACCCTTGTGGAGATCGCACCTATATTATGCATCGCTGCAATATTTGCAAGTCTTCATTTAAGGATGAATTTCTTTTAATGATTCATAAAGAACTAAAACATAACAACAACCAAGATGAAGAATATGAAGAAGAAGAATTGAAAGAAATAGATCAAATGTTAGCTCAACACCAAAATTCCAGACCGAGTGTTATTCAATATGCACCATCAACATCGACTTCTACCTCTGCTCTGTCTACACTTCACCGTCCTTCAACATCATCAGCTGCATCGACTTCTACGCCTGCTTTGTCTACACTTCATCGTTCTTCAACATCATCAGCTGCATCGACTTCTACGCATGCTCTGTCTACACTTCACCGTCCTTCAGCATCAACAGCAGTAAATGTAGAACTACATGCCCGAGCACTTCCGGGTAATGTAGTAACCCACTTCAAAATTGACAATGCAAAATTACAACTCAAAGAATTTTTAAATAACGCAAAAGGATTGGTATGCAACACTTTGCAAAATGAATTAAAAAGATTAAATTTTATCAAATTTGGACTATTAATGGATGCTTTATTTACAAACATTCAAAATGAAACTTCACCAAGAGGTTTTTTAACAAAAAACCGAACTATTATGTTTTCGTCAGATATTGATTCAATCGTATCTGAATGTTTTGAAGAGCTAATGACAAAAATACAAGAACATGAAGGAAGAGGCTCTGGATGGAGTTTGTTAAGCATCACAGGGCTAGACTTAAGAGTACACAAACACGGCTATGGAATTCGAGGAAGTAGCTACATCCCTCTACCAACAAAGATTAGAAATACCTTATCCTGCGTCAACGTACAAAATCAAGATACTGAGTGTTTTAAATATGCTATGTTGGCCAAATATGTAACAATTCATCCGGAAAGACCAAGTCACTATTATGAAGAAGTACAACATAGATATAATTTTCAAGGGATGACTTACCCTGTTGATATAACAGACGTTTCAAAATTTGAAAAACAAAATCCTTCAGCTTCTGTCAACCTATTTGGATTGGATTCGTCAAACAATGTGTACCCCTTGCGTATAACACCAAATGAGCGCAGAGATCATACGGATTTGCTATTAATCACTAAAGGGGACATATCCCACTATGTCTACATTAAAAAGTTTGAAGCTCTTGTTTCTAAACAATTATCTAAACATGAAGAAAAGAAAACAATTTGTAAAAGATGTTTTTGTCATGTAAACAAAGAATTAAGAAGAGGAGGTTCAGAATGGTTAGTAGAACATCAAAGGTTATGTAGTGGAAACTATGAAGTAAGAATTAAATTGCCGCATCCTAGCAGAGCGCAGATAAAATTCGACAAAGTAATACAACAATACCGTGTACCTGTTGCTGTATACGCTGATTTTGAAGCGTCTTTACTTCCACTCGAACATCAAGAAGAGAACGTAACAAGAAGGAGCAAATACCAGCAGCACACACCGAACAGCTATTGTTTAATAGTAAAGTCCACGCTTTCTGAAGATCATCTTTGTAAATACGAACTGTCGTCTACGCCGAAAATTTACCGTGGTGAAGAAGCAGCTCGACACTTCGTTGATGACTTATATATCATAGCTGGGAAAGTTGAAGAAATGTACAGAAATGTGGTACCGATGATTCCTATGAATGAAGATGAAATTCAACAACACGATTCAGCAACAACATGTTATCTGTGTACTAACACCTTTACACCGGATAATGTTAAAGTGCGAGACCATGATCATCTTACAGGAGCTTACAGAGGTGCAGCCTGTAACTCTTGTAACTTAAACTACAAACTTCCAAATTTTATTCCCGTTGTTTTACATAATCTTAGTGGATACGACTCTCACTTTATAATCCCGGAATTAGGGAGGGATAATGGAGCAATAGATGTCTTGGCAACAACCATGGAAAAATTTATTAGCTTTTCTAAAAAGATCGGTAATATAAAACTTAGATTTATTGATTCCTATAGATTTATGCCTTTCAGCCTTATGAAATTATCAGAAAATTTAAGAAGAGAAGATTTGATCGAAACAAGCAAAATTGTACCAAACAGTAAAATGGATTTGGTTCTTCGAAAAGGAGTATTCCCATATGATTACATAGATGGACTGCATAGATTTGATGAAACATCACTACCTCCACCAGAACACTTCAAAAATAAACTTAATGATTCGGAAATATCACTTGAGGACTATCAACATGCACGTCGAGTATGGAACGAGTTAGATATGAAGACCTTAGGAGATTACTCGGACTTTTATGTCAAATTAGATGTAACTCTTCTTTGTGATGTAATGGAAGAATTCCGAAACACCTGTTTTGCTGCATACGGTTTAGACCCTCTACATTCGTATACTTCACCAGGATTAGCTTGGCAAGCCATGTTAAAAGAAACAAAATGCAAGCTCCAACTTTTAACAGACATTGACATGGTTTTAATGGTTGAAGCTGGAGTAAGAGGCGGATTGACCCAAAGTGTTACCAGACATGTCAAAGCCAACAACAAATACCTTCCCGATTACGATGAAACCAAACCGTCAACCTATTTAGGATATTTCGATGCAAATAACCTGTACGGATGGGCAATGTCAAACCCACTTCCTTTTGATAACTTTAAATGGATTAATCCCGACTCTATTGGAGATATTTTACAAATTCCGAAACATTGTGACACTGGATATATTTTGGACTGCGATTTTGAATACCCAGAAAATTTACATGATCTTCATTATGACCTTCCACTTCTTGCTAAAACAGAAATTTCACCAATTGGAAAACACCCCAAATTAATGATGACATTAAATAATAAACAACGCTACGTGGCTCACTTTTGGGTGGTTCAACAAGCTATCGAATTAGGACTACGTTTAACAAAAATTAATAGAGTTTTGGAATTTTCTCAATCATGCTGGTTGAAACCCTACATTGATTCAAATACCATCAGAAGAGCAGCAGCTACATCAGACTTTCAAAAAGATTTCTTTAAATTAATGAATAATGCGATATTTGGAAAAACATTGGAAAACAAAAGAAGACACAAAAATGTTAAACTTGTTACCGACGCAAAAAAATTACAGAAACTAGTACAGCAGCCAAATTTTGGAACATCTATAATTATTAATGAAAAACTTGTAGCAGTTTCCATGAAGAAGACGAGTGTGAAGATGGATCGTCCTTTGTATATAGGCATGTCAATCTTGGACATCTCAAAAACACACATGTACGATTTTCACTACAACAAAATGGTGGCGTTCTACGGAAGAGAAAATATATCTATTACATATATGGACACTGACGCTTTCATATATCGCATAGTAACATTGGACATGTATAAAGATTTACGTACATTTATTTACAAGAACGACTTTGATTTCTCCGATTATCCAAAAGATCATCCAAACTACGACAATGACAGACACAAAAAAGTACTAGGCAAATTCAAGGATGAGGCTAATGGTGTTCTGCTTGAAGAGATTGTTGCACTGATGTCAAAACTATATTCTTTGAAACTCTATAATGAAAAAGAAGAAGAAGAAGAAAAGAAGAATAGCTATATTAAGAAAGCTAAAGGTGTAAAGAGTTTATATTTAAAGAAAAAAGTGCATTTTGAACACTACAAGCAATGCTTATTTGAGGATAACATCATTACAGCTAAATTCAACACCATCAGAAGTTTTAACCATCAGCTGTACAGCGTGACTGAAGTTAAAAAGGCGCTATCCTGTAATGACGACAAAAGACAAACACTTCCAGACAAAATCAACACATTGCCATTCGGCCACTACTCCCTCAACCCTATTGACGAGTAACCTTTTCATCGTCCTTCATCCTTTATCCTTTTCCTTTCCGTAAAAAAAGGGGAAACACAGCAATGTTAAGCTGTGTTTCCCCTTTTTTTACACAAGTTTTAAATGACCTTGAACTATATGTATATATATAAGGAGATTTATACCAAAGAATATGTAATACCATATCAGCTGCCTTCGTGAAACCATCATGTCAGACCTGAAGGAGAAGATTATTAATGAACTACACAAACCTGCAAGAATAAAGTTTCCAAGAAGAAATACTGTTATAAAAGGGATAAATGATCTATATCAAGCGGATCTAATTGAAATGCGACCGCATAGCAGAATAAACAAAGGATTTAAATATATACTCACAATTATTAATTGTTTTACAAAAGTTGCAGACGCTTTGCCTCTAAAGGACAAGACTGGTAAAAGCGTAACAGAAGCCATGGAAATAGCTATAAAAAGAGATAAAAACAAAATTAAACATTTACAAACTGATGATGGAACAGAATACTTTAATACAAACTTTGCACAGTTAATGAATAAATATAAAATAAATCATTATTCGACAAATTCAGAGAAAAAAGCAGCTATTGTAGAAAGATTCAATAGAACCTTGAAAGGAGCACTGTATAAACAATTTTCAAAAAGAGGTTCTTACGTATGGTATGATGTTTTACCACAATTAATAAATGATTATAACAACAGGTTTCATAGAACTATTGGTATGAAACCTAACAAAGTAAATAGAAGAAATGCAAAAGATGTATTAAAACGCATAAAGAAAAATACAAAGCCTAAAGTAGAAAAAATGCAGCCAAGAAGATTTAATGTAAGTGATAAAGTACGGATTAGTAAATATAAGGGAGTGTTTACCAAGAAATACCTTCCCAATTGGACGAATGAAGTTTTTACAGTGTATAAAGTGCAACCGACTGTACCTGAAACGTATATTCTAAAAGATAACAAAGGAGATTTGTTGCAAGGTGCATTTTATGGACATGAAATGTTAAAGTCAACAGTAGGTGATGTATATCTTGTTGAAAAAGTGTTACAAAGAAAAAAGGACGCAGTTAAAGTACGGTGGTTAGGGTTTAACAAAACTGAGGATTCATGGATACCTATAAAGGACTTGGTTTAATGCAAGCAACTCATTTCATCGTTAACCTTTGAGCAGAATGGAGATTATTCACCATAAAGATCGATTCAATATTAATAACATAGATGATTTAACTGTGGATAACGTAAATATCAACAATGGTAAACACGGTAGTTTATTTCCAAACACTGTTCGATGTATAGTAAGTGGCCCCTCAAACTGTGGAAAGACTAATGTTGTCTTTAATTTGATCACTAATCCGCAGGGATTAAGGTTTAATAACCTATATATTTTTTCAAAGTCCCTACAACAACCAAAGTATCAATTGCTGGATAAAATCCTATCTGATGTGTCTGATGTTAATTTTTACAAATTTAACGCTAGTGATAGCATTATGCAACCAAACGAAGCGAAACCGTATTCTGTATTTATATTTGACGATGTATCTTGTGAAAATCAGGATACTATTAGAAACTACTTTGCCATGGGAAGACATAATAACATCGACAGCATATATATAGGACAAACTTATAGCAAAATCCCAAAACAACTTATCAGAGATAATGCAAATATTCTAATTGTATTCAAACAAGATGATACTAACCTAAAACATATATATAACGATCATGTGAATGCGGATATGCCATTTGAAAAGTTTAAAGAGCTTTGTGGAAAAGCATGGGCGGAAAAGTATGGATTTTTGGTTATTATGAAAGATCAAGCTATAAAAGATGGTCGTTATAGAATAGGTTTTGATAAATTCGTTTTAATACACTGATTAGCGGTATTACTGTACAAGTCGTCAAGGTGTGAAGATGGTTAACCAGGAAAAGCTATTAAAGGAAATAAAATCACTTAGTGATTCTATTAGACAAAAAAACCGAGCTTTAAAATCAGGTATAAATGAAAGAGAGCAATTTTTAGAAACAACATTCAAACCTGTTACTGAACCTTTAAAGCGATTAGCACAAAATGTGGAAAAACCTTCAATTCGCTTCGAAGGAGACAAAATGCTACCAATTTCCAAATATGAAGAAGAATTTCAGAATGATGAAAGTTCTGACCAGTTACAAACATCTGAAGAAAGCGACGAGTATGAAGAAAGCGGAGATATAGGAGATTTAAGGGAAAAGAACATAGCAGGAGATACAAGTACAGAAGATACAAGTGCGGAAGATACAAGAGCAGAAGAAGAGGATATCAACCCATCCAACTTAAGCAAATTAGGCACAGATATTATGTTTAAAGGAACACTTGGAAGAAAATATACATTAAAAATGTTACATGGCACACATGCTAATCGAAATTATCATACATATGGAGCTAGAATAGATGATAAAGGATTAATGATTGGAGATAGAAAGTTAGATATAAACGAAAATGATGATATAGTTATTGGTGATAAGAAATATAAAGGTACAACAGGTTTGTTTGAACTCATCTTTAAAAATAATCCTGGTAAATATACTAAAAAGGATTTACAATTGTTTAAAAATATACTAGAGTATACAAATGCACATAGAAAAAAATATTCCAAAGACCTACCTATTCATAGAAACAGGTCAATAAAATACACAAACATTATATCTAGTCTTTTCCCCTCGAAATCAAATAAAGCTCCAATTAAAAGAAGAGCTTTATCTTCTGCTGAATTAAATGTTTTGCATAAAAAAAGAAAAACAACTGATCCTACTACATCTGGAAGGGGATTATTAAAAAATTTGTATAAAACCAATATAATATATTACAACGATATAAATAAGTTAGTTGATCGAATGAGGTTATTACATGAAGCTATGGAAGCCGGGCACACTGGTTTAGAAAACGAATGGGTAGCTTTGGTTGATGAACTGCGAAAACGAGAAATAATTGTTCAGTAGACGTATATATAGTAAGAACCTAAACGATAGCGATTCAGTTACATCATGAGTGTGGACAAGTTTGGACGGTATTCCGAGTTTGGAGTAAAATCTGGATATAGTGAAAAAAGAGCTGGGTTTCCGTTAACACCTGATGGTAATTATAATTTTGAAGGAAAAGTAATTCAAAATGTTGGTGATCCGCTTTTGTCTTCTGATGCGGTTACGGTACAATATATGGATAAAAGAACCCCGATTGTACACGAAGACCATTGGGGATTTTCCGGTAAAAGGTTAAGCAATATAAAACATCCCATTTATGATGGTGAAGCAGTAAATTTAGCGACTTTAAAATTGTTAACGATTTACAAAAAGAATGAAACTGATACAAGCTATGATGTAAAAAAATTAAAATTGTCAAATGTAGGTGATTGTGAGCAGGATGGAGACGCTGTAAATAAGAAAATATTTGATATAGTACACAAGAAATGGACTACAGAATATGAAAAACATATGGAAAGGTTTGGTGCAGCTTTATTTAATTATATCCATCGGGCTTCAGGAAGAGCTGTAGCTTCAGATGTTGACAGCCACAATTATTTAGACTGGAAAAAGATACACAATCCAGAAAAACCTAATCAATTAGATAAACCGTCTGAGCCTTCTAAAGTCAAGACATTAGGAAAGGGGGATAAAGTGAATGTGATTAATGAACCAACAGAAAACGATGAAGATTATATAAGAGAAAAAAGAATTTAAATACCCATGATAAGGGATAAAGCATCAGTCATATTCGAGAGATAATACAGAGAGGATGAGGGAATCCAATATTACTGCGTGGAGTTTAATATCTCAAGAGCCGAGATTTCCCCAAGGAGTGCTGACAGATGGTTTTGTTCAACGGTTTGATAGATATATGGATTGGGAACAACTTTCCATACACTACCTCTTCACAATGACTATGTTAAGAATTTATTTTCACAGAGTTAACTGGATTCATATTTTACAAAGACAACAGTTTTCAGAAGACTTCCTTGTAGAGATGACATCAAATTTTAATAACTGTTGGGAAGTAATAAGTAAATATCAAAATCTCTCTGAAAATTACATTGACAATTTTAAAGATAAACTAGACTGGAATGTGTTATTTAATTACCAACGATTAAGTGGCAAGTTTCTAAGGGAACATGACAACTATTTAGATTTTATTCATTTTACCGAAAACAACGATACCATCACCAGCGGAGAAACATTTGAAACATCTTCAATTACACCTTATTTCTATTTTTACTACTTTTATTTATTATGTCTACATTTAATTAATTAATCCATTTCTATATAATAAATGGATTTTAAACAGTATATATAATACAAGAAGCCAAGACTAATATTACATTCATTGTAAAACATTTATGGAGTGCACCTACTGATTGTAAGTTTGGCTATAAATAGTCATGCCGAGGGCTAAACGCATCAGTCATAATCGAGAGAGATTACAGAGAGGAAGGGGAATAGCATCAACAGCATTTTCTCTATTAAGTAAACCGGTTGGAGCTATAGTTAACAAGGCGATTGATTTATTACCTGTGGAATTACATTTACCTGGAGGATATCAATATTGTGGTCCTGGAACCAAATTAGAGAAACGGCTTGCTAGAGGAGATCCTGGAATAAATAAGCTTGATCAGGCCTGTAAACAGCACGATATAGCGTATTCCAAATTTGGTGATACAAAAAATAGATCAATAGCAGATAGAGCACTTTCTGAGAAAGCTTGGCAAAGAGTAAAATCTAGTGACGCGAGTATTGGTGAAAAAGCAGCGTCTTTAGCAGTAACAGCAGCAATGAAAGCAAAAACTACGTTTGGAGGAGGAAAGAGAAGAAGGCGTGGGAAAAGACCCGCTAAGAAACAAGGAGGTAATATCAGAAGAAAACGTCGATCTACTAGTGGTAAAGGTAAAAAGAAACCAACAATATGGTCAATGATAAAAAAGGGAGGAGGACTATACCTAAGACCGTATCGTGTGTATTAAATAAGAAAGAGCAATTAATAATTAAAAACAAAGAATTAACCAATGAAGAACTGATTACATATGCTTCTTGTTTGAAAATCCCATTTTTTAGAGGAGTATTTATGAAAGATGAATTACCGGTTAAAATGTGGAAAAATGAGACTGGTATAGTAAATTTGGATAATAGTGAAGGATTAGGCACTCATTGGGTGTGTTACAAGAAACTTGGTGAAACGATTTATTATTTCGACAGTTTTGGAAACCTTCCACCACCGAAAGAACTTCAACAATACTTTCGTGCGGCAGAAAATGTTTTTTACAATTATACAAGAAAACAACCTGATGATACATCCATTTGCGGTCATTTATGTTTAGACTTTTTAGCTAAAAGTGTTAGTCAACTTTAAGATGTCTTCGTATACAGTGTCATTAACCGGTAACTCATGTACTTTGCGCAGTATTCTGTTTCCAGCGCTACGTTTGCAAAAAGGAAGACTATGGGAAGCCGCATTATTGGATTTAACAACATATAACTCTATTCCAAACGTTAGTGAAGGAATTAATAACAAAATACATTATTACAAGACAAAAGATAATAAAGGAAAATATTCAGCTTTGGAAGAATTCAGTTTACCAACAGGAGCTTATGAAATTGATAATATAAATGAAGTTATACAAAAACATATGGGAAAAGAAAATATAACGATAAAAGGCAATAACAATACAATGAAAGCCGAAATTACTTCTAAGTATTATATTGATTTTGGCCAAGAACGTTCAATTGGTAGTTTATTGGGGTTTTCTAAGGAAACAAAGGTATTAGAACCTAATACAACTCATTCTGGGAATAGAACTGTGACGATCATCAAAGTAAACAGCATAGACATTACATGTAACATTATACAAGGATCCTACAGAGATGGAGAAAATCGGCATATATTACACACATTCTACCCATCAGTCGCACCGGGTTTCAAGATAGTAGAAAAGCCTCAAAACCTTGTGTACCTACCGTTAAACACCAGTTTCATTTCAGACATCGTGCTGAACATAGTGGATCAAGACGGAAACCTTATTGACTTTCGAGGAGAAGCTATTACTGTAAGAATACATATAAAATCATCCGCTTAGATAATGGGGTTATCATTTAAAAAGAGAGAGCCAACCAGCAAAGAGGTCAGTAGCTCATCAGCTGTAGAAGGATTAACAAGTGACAACATTCGTTTTCTAGAAGAAATTGGATTAAAGGTCATTAACAATGGATATACTGGATATAGCGCAGGGCCCAACATTCGACGAGACCTTATGGGAAAAGGAATATCACACACACAACCCTTACGCTTCGTCCAAATTAAACAATAACGATGAAATTAGGATTCCTATACAACAACAAGACATTTATACTCTTCCATGCGAAAGTTATTTATATATTGAAGGAAAAGTAACAAAAGCTGACGGTACTGTTGGAACCACTGTTCCGTTCATAAATAATCCTATGGCATTTTTGTTTGACGAGATTAGATATGAAATTTCAGGAGTTACAGTCGATTCAACAAAAAAGGTTGGAATTTCCAGTACATTAAAAGGATTAGCGTCTTTAACACCAAATGAGAAGAATCTGTTAGCTGTTGCAGGATGGGTTGCACCAGACAAAAGTATAATTACTCCTGACGCTTCGGGAAACTTTGATTTTTACGTACCTTTAAGATTACTTTTAGGATTTGCTGAAGATTACAGAAGAATAATAATAAATGTAAAACAAGAACTAGTTTTATTAAGGTCATCAAACGATAATGATATTATTAAAGCATCTGCTGGAACAACTGAAGCCAATTTAGACTGGAAACTAACATTAGACAAGATTGTTTGGAGAGTACCACATGTGCGACTAAATGATGAACACAGGATTACATTATTAAGAAAGTTAAAATCAGATCGAGACATTGTAATGCCATTCAGAAGCTGGGAGTTTCATGAATACCCCGTTTTACCTTCAACACAACGGCATACATGGACTGTAAAAACTTCTACTCATTTGGAAAAAGCGAGATATGTAATCTTTGGATTACAAACAAAGAAAAAAAGTATATTAACTGAAAATGCTGGTGAATTTGACCATTGTAAATTAACAAACTGTAAAGTGTTCCTGAATTCACAATTCTTTCCCTACGACAACTTTAATATCTCTTTTGATAAAAAAAGGTACAGTGTTTTATACGATATGTACGCTAGGTTCCAAAATTCATATTACGGCAAAACAAACACACCTCTACTATCTCCCGTACAGTTTGAATCGAAAGCTCCGATTGTTGTAATTGATTGCTCCAAACAAAACGAATCTGTAAAATCGTCTAGTGTTGATATAAAAATAGAAATGGAATTTCAAGAAAACGTACCTGCAAATACATCTGCGTATTGTTTAATTTTGCACGATAAAATTGTTACATACACACCGTTGACTGGTATCGTAAAGACGGTATTGTAAAACGTTGTACCACCACCGGCACCGCCACTGTCGCTAACCTATAAATAGCGGAGCAACAATGCAGGTCTTCAGTTGATCGTCTATCGTCGCATGGGCAACATCTTCTACAAAATGAGTTCTCCATCTGTTGTACAAGGTGATGCAGAGGTAGCACCGTTATTGGAACGTGATAATACTAGTGAAGAAGAAATCATCAAGGAAATAACTGCATTTTTAAAGTTTGGTAAAAGAGATAGAGAGGAGGAAAGTAATGCAGACCCATCAAAGGTAGTACCAAAGAGGAAGAAGAAAGTTGAAGAAAATATTCCTCCTCACATTTTAACTGAAGTTTTTTTGCGAATCTTTTACCCCATCTCAGCATGCATCAGTAAAAGTGTATCAGTTGGATTGATGAAGTCATTGGATTATTCCCCTACAGTAATACTACACCATGGAACAAAAAAGGTTTTATTTTCGCAAAATGCTTGGGAGTCATTTTTGAAACATGTACATTTAATAGAATGTTATTTAACTAACAGTTTGTGTGGAAGGAAAACACATATTCGACTTTTGGATTGTGACAATGAAATCGATATTGTTAAACATCGTGGACAACTACAAGTGCGAATTAGAGACTTGACTCAACATGAAAATAAGATTCTACTGTCACGTGAAGAATTCTACGTTTTAAACTACGCAACAGAACCTATTACAAGGTACATGAGACAGTTGGTATTTGCAAGCGCTATTATTAAAGAATATTTGGTCGATACTTTGGAAAAACAACCTGATAGCACCATCGTGTACGGACCTGTGGATACATCTATTTTTAATAGAATACCTCATGAAGTTTGCATGTGGAGAAAGTTAAAGGATTTTGAACCACTTGTAGAAATCGCTACAGAAGCTACAGAAGAAACAACACAGGAAGAAGAAACGGAGAAACAAGAAGAAGAAGAAAACGAAACACAAGAAGAAGAAGTTAAAAAAGACTAAAGTTTGACTTAGTAAAGAAGAACACACGTGGGGTAGGCCTATTGGGGACGGTGCCCACGTTAAATATACACCAACGCGCCTGCAACTGTACGGCCTGGTATTTAACCTACCGTGGTGTGGAAAACAGTTTAGTTGATCGCTAGGTGCCATGATGAGCGGAGGGGATGAAGAAATGAGTGTAAAGCCTTGTGTAATAGAATTTCAAGCATTTCGAAATAATGATGATAGGTTTATTATCAAGGAATTAGTAATTTTAGACTTGCTTACATTTGTAGCCTACCCATTCACGTTTGATGCTCCTTTTTCTTTTAACAAACTTAACACCAAAGCAAAAAGTACAAACAAATGGATAACAAACTACTTTCATCACATACATTGGTATGAAGGATTTATAAGCTACAGTAATCTGCACAGTATTATGTTTAACTTTTGCAAACAATATTCACATATATACACAAGAGGATTAGAAAAAAAGAACTGGATACAAAAGTACACGCACGGTGATGTTTTCGATATAACTATCAGTAAGGACTTTAACATTAATCTCGGTAATATTTGTGTCGCTGCAAAAGATCTTAAACACGGTCAAACAAACTGTGCATTGTACAACGCGTATCGTTTGGCTGCTTACTTGAAACAAACGCAGGAATGTGGTGGGGGTAGCGGAGAACAGAAATGTGGTGGGGGTAGCGGGGCCTATAAATACGAGGAGACAGCACCGCTCCAGCACGAGTATTATTCGAGACTCCGAAGAGGCAACATCACAGAAGACACCACAACCACCACTGACGAAGATGGCATCACAACAGTTTCTACAAACACTGGTTGATCAATTCAACACTCATTCAAAATCCGACCTTCTGCTAACTAAAAAGTGTTCAGAATTAAAAGAACAAAAACACTACATTATTCATAACATCAAGAAAGTGGAAACCACACATGGAGAAGCAATTCTAGTTTCATTGAGCGAAGGACCTTTCACTCCAGGAGATGAGCCGAAGTTTCAAGTATTTCTTCCAAAACGATTTGTTCAACTGCTACAAAATGAAGATTTGCGAGATATTCAACCGGGGACGTTGTATTTGGTATCACACGGTGTAAGCGGCAACAACTCGACGGAACTCACTCTGCACATCACGCATCCTTGTACATAATGTCTTTGTTTGTATTTTTCTGTTTGTATTTCTAGTCATCAATGTTAGACTTAAGCTTATTGTATTGTAAGATGTTTGTTTAATAAAGAAAATATATAAAAAAAAAAAAAAAAAGAAATAAAACAGCAACACAGCAGTATATTATTTTATATACTGCTGTGTTGCTTTTTTTTAAATTTCAAATGGATGACCTTGAACTTTCATTCAGGGTTAACTTATGAAGAGGTATAAAAGAGAGGGAGCAGTGAAGTTAGTCTCAGTCTTGTCTAACACACGCTGCAGCTAACATGTCGGTGCCACCTATGAACAATTTATTTTTCGATAACAATTTGAAGACATATTGTTGCGAGTTACAATGTTTTAAAATACCAGGCGATCAAGTTGACGGGAAAGCTTGTCGTAAGTGCAAGTGTTTCAGCTATTGCATATGTAGATGTAAAACGTATCAAATGAACCGACAAGATAAAATACAAGAATTACGCCGAAGGATTGCATTACTGTGGCGGCGAATGTAGTAGCAACCATCTGCCTCGCACCACCTGCTGCCTGCCATCTGCTGTCCGCCATCTTCTCCGCCCCACCACACTTTTACCCCCACCATTTCGTTTCATACCAGAACGCTAGCTAGCGAATAGTCAGTACACCTCCGGCTCTCGACTGGTGAACATCGAGTGCTCTTCACAAACGTAAAACATTATATTAAAATGTCCATTAAAATTAGGTGTATTCATTATGACTCTATTCATCTTGCGACTTACCAAGACCTCGAGGTGTTTAGTGAAGAGTTAAGACTTCTTATTGCGTCCGGTTACGATTTATCTTTGGAACTTTACGCATCAAAAAACAACATGGACTCTGCGCAGGGAACGAAATATCTACCGTCTTTCTTCAGAAAGCAAAGTGATGGCCGCAACTCGTCCGGATCAACAACATCGATGACAACGAACAACGGGGAACTATTGTAAACATGAATTATTGTAAATAAAGTAATATTTGTAATATGAATTATTGTAAATAAAATAATATTTGTAATTGTTCTACCTCGCACTCGTATCATTCGATTGCTTCATTCGATTGTTTTCATTCGATATTTTATCGAATGACAACTATCGAATCACAATCGTTTTACGAGTGCGAGGTAGATTTTTTTAAAAAAACTTCACCGTGACCTTGAACTTTGAACTTTTACTTATTTCGTCACAAAACCGCCTACGTCACTGGCTCAGCCTCAGATGACGTCTTTCATGACTCAGCGCATCCGGTCACTCACCGGATGTGACGTCACTTCCGGCGCAAAACCTACAAACCCACACTACTCCACAAACATATTTATTTTCAATGATTTCGTCTTCACATTAAAATTTGGTTTGCCGCTGTTTTTTTTCAGAAAAATCTGCATAATAGATAAAGTGACATACCTTTCATCCAGCAGAAGCTTAAAAACAAAACAAAATATTAAAAACTACAATCATTATTGTTGTCTCATAATGTATTTTTTGCATTGTTGACAACAATAACAGAAAAGTCACGAAGGTTTTTTTATCTGAGATTGTGTTGGAAATGGTAAAGACTGTCATCCTCAAATATATTCATAGCATACTCTATGTTAGCATACTAGAACATATTTTTAAGTAAAATGAATGTGATAAAGTAAAATTATGTTACAAAAACGTAGAATTAAGGTACAAAACAAGTAATCTTCAGTTAATTAACGCTAACTTCATAAATGTAATTGAAGTAATTGATTCAATCACAATAAGTTATAATGGAAGCATCTGCTTATTCTGTACATTAAATGTAATCTATAATGTAAAAAGTAGTGGCATTACATTTAAAT